>VXAZ01000475.1:851829-1098964 GCA_013399875.1 Gymnorhina tibicen
AAAGCCTTCGCCACATTTCTACAATGCAAGAATAATAGGAACTGTGTCTAAACTTCACATACAACCTTATGTTGTGGTGCGTAATTGTGCCGCAACCTTCCTGAAAGCGCCCCTGCAGGAAGCCATCTCGGCAGGGCTGTTGCGGACTCAGTCTGCCACCAGAGCAGCGGGCGGACACACGCATGCACACATGCACGCACACACGCGCACACACGTGCACACGCACACACACANGAGGGGCGGAGAGAGCATCAGGGCCAATGGTCTGAGGGCACAGGGGCGGTACAAAGGTGGGACTAGGGTAAGGGAACCAATAGGGATACTGTGAGGGAGGGACTAAGGAATGAGGGCCAGTGGGAGAGCAGGGAGGGAGAATTTTCTAGGGTACAGACATATAAGGGAGAAAGGGGCAGGGAAACCTGCGGATCAAACAGGGGAACAGAACTGGGGTAACATTAACATAAAGTAACAATGCATCCTAGGAGAAGCCTTTCCCTGTCACTCCAACCTGGGGAGGATTTAACCCTAGGGACGGTCCATCCAATGGACCCTTCCTGTCCCTTGTAACAACAGGCCCACCAGCCTCCACAACCTTAGTTTTAAAAAGAAGTCTGACTAAAATAATAACCTGTGGTTTTGGTTGCAGCTAACACTTGAGTCAGTCAGTGGACAGCAAGATGATTAACATGTCTTCAGACAACAATGGTTTTTTTCTTATTCACTTTTTCATAAGTTACATGGATGCACCAGCTTGGGAGAATCACTACAGCTACTAAGTGATGAATAAAAGAAAACCAACTGAAAAAAATCACTGTCCACTGCACAGGACAATCATGGATATGACCAGCTGGGTGCCTGTCAACTGCCCAGCACTGTACTGGGCTTACGTTCAGCTTAGGAAGTAAAACGAAAAAAATGCAAATTCCCCATCCAGAAACGTTCACTTCATAAGAACACCATGCTTGTTCTCTCACAAAGCTTTTAAGGTGAGGCACTGACAGGGCTTGGACTTTCCCAAATCTTTATAGATGCTGTTTTCCTGTAAGGAGACTACAGTGAAGCACTAATTTTTTACACCCACTCTGCACTGGCAGCAGCTGAGGGAGCTGAGTAGCTGTTCAGCAATAAGGACAAATCCTAGAGATGCACATGACATATGAAGTGTCTCATCCCTGGGAAGAAAACAAAGCTGTGATCAGAACACTGACCTGGCAGCAGAGTAGCCTGATCCCAGCTCTGCCCTAATCTCACCGAGAGAATTTAGTCAGCTCAGTGGCACCAGCTTTGCCCTCTTTCCTCACCTCTATGGGAATAAAAGCAATCGCTAATTACCTGCAAGAGATAGAGTGAAACAAAAGAGCTGAAAACTACCTTTTAAACACAGGATTAAAGTAAAGGGCAACATAGCTTGAAGACCTGTGTAGCAAATTAGACACACATCTTACCTGGACAATTGCTTCTCATTTCTGCAGAGACTAAGTTTGCCAATTAAAAATGAACCAACAGAAAGAAACATTTCTAACTTTATCACTGGCAAGAAAACCATCCTGGCATGAAAACAAAGCTCTCTTGTTTCCCAGCATTTCTGGCAGGGGTGCTCCACGACTTGTCTTGCTGTTCAGATGTTTCTCAAGCCACAAAGTGGAGAGCACTTGGGGTTTTACCACTTGCTGCCAGTGTTTTCATGAACACCAAAGAGCAAGGAATCCAATGGTGTTCAAACAGGGCTGGCACTGTAGTTTGAGGAAGCTCCCTGAAGAGGAGGAATAAGGAACACTGAGCACTTATGGGACACTTAAATATGGGGAGGAGGTAAAACTGGAGCTGTCCCCATCACATTAGGGCAAAATGACTACTTGTAGCTACTACTTGTAGCTACCCACTCAGCAGCAGATGGCTTGGAAGCAGATGGGTGTGGAGACTGGAAAATACCTTGTGTATATAAACCAATATAGGGAATTTGGGGGTTATTTCACCCAGTCAAGGCAGTAGTGTAACATCCAAGTAACTCATGACCATCATGAAGACCTCAGTGTCCTTCTTCTTTCCCAGAAGCCTGTAGTAAAAGGAGTGATTTCTCATCTAAACACAGTTCTGACTACTGCCAACACCATTATTTCCTAGTGGTTCACAACCATGAAGTGCATGGCATGTTTCCAAGACATGCACATGAGAGTTAAGAGTCACTGGTTTTACAGAAGGAAGGAGAATTTGAGAAAAGGGAAGAAATGAAGAATACTAAAAATACAGGAGGAGAGAGCAAAAATGGCATGGATCAGAGAGAGGAAAGCACAGGTGGGGAAGAAGAAACAGGTTCAGAAGACAATTACGGTACAGATGAGGGAGTAAAGTTGGGATTGGGAAACTCATAAATGCACTTACCAGAAAAAAAATAAAGAAAATGGAATCATTCCAAGAGAATTAAAAGGCTTTAAAAATCAAATGAGAATAAGGGGCCTGCCAAGCTACATTCATCAAATATTAGGCACATTTCACCACTATTTGTCAAATTTATTCAACAAATACTATTTGCTGCCATAGCTGGTCAAGTACTCTCCAGCAAATATACTGTTAAAAAAATACTAAGTAAAGTAATTCAATAGTCTATTCAGCTGCTATTTATCTAGTTATATCACCCATTCCAAAAGTACGCTGCATGGTTGTTAAATTTGTTAACTGGAATGAGTGTTGTGACAAAGAGAGGTTAACTCTTTGTAGCTGAGGTACATATGGGTCCTATCCACAGGAATAAGAAAAGGAAGCTGGCAGCACTGCAATTAACTACCCTACCCAGCAAACAGAACATAACCAGGTTTTTCTTTCCTTACAATATGCAGGCATAAGTGATTTTCCTCTTGTGTAGTAAGAATAGTCCTCTGCCTAGTGAGTGTCAACTTTTGACACCCAGATTACAGCAATTAAACTCCTTTGTTGCTAAATTCAAAGTTGCCATTACCAGCAGGAATTAACTTCTAGTCTGTTTAAATACACTGGTGCTTTGTCAGATTATCCTTTTCCCTGTTATTGGAAGGGCATGTGATAGTAATTTTCACCTCAGTACATATTCAAATCAATTTTCACTACTGTTATAGGGCAGCATGTTTTCCCCACATACCATGTTTTCCACCCCAAAATATTTAAGGAATGAAGTATGATTTCCTAATATATTTTGTTTAGGGAACATTGTTACTTCTCTAAAATTAACTATGTTAAAAACTGAAGAGATACATTAAAATAAAGTTTGGATACAAAGTAAACTAACAAATATTAGGAAAATGTCACATTTAATGCTCTACATGTGACCTTACTTTAGACCTCTGGTGTACACATGTACAATGCAATCTTTAATAATGCAATCACATAGGAAGTTTCCACACGACCCTTCCTTCAATCAGAGCACAAGCTGGATGTTGCTCTGGGACTAAATTAGCTATTCAATATTTCTTTTCGTCCTCTTCATTCAACATGTAGTCTCACCTTATTTACTGCATAACATCCATTCCCTGCTCTGAATACCTAATTATTAATTTCCTCATGGGCTTTTGTGTGGCACTCATCATTATGGTATCTGATGTTTCACAAATATTAATGAATTTATCTTCCAGGCCTGTGAGACAAGCTAATAATGCTTTCCTCACTTTGCAGCTGGTGAAAGGGGAACAAAGACCTTAGGAATTACCTGTGACCAGAGAGACAAGTGGGGAGCAAAGACAAGTTTAGAGCTGCAGTTCCCCAGATTCACAAAGCCAGACCTCATTCTGACAGACAGACTCACAGACTGCACCTTACCTCAGTCACAGCTGCCTGTGCTCAGCAACCTCCCAGGGCAGGCATCCATGGCTGTGGTTCGTCCAGGGAACACACTGCTCAGCTATGAGCTCCTGTAGCCTTTCCCGCATCTCCACATGCCTAACTTAAAGGCATCTGCTTGACTCCAGACAACTTATTTTGTTGTGTTACATTGAAACTACAGTCCAGAACTGCTGAGAGAAAAACTGGGAGAGCAATTTATCACTAGACAGCAGTAAATCTCAGGGGCTCTCCATTTTTTATACAGGTTTGCTGAAATGTCTGATTCTGGATCCAGATCCTCAGTGCCTCCTTCTTCCCGTAATAAAACTCACAATGCTAATTCTCCACCTGCTGCCTGGCAGAATTAAAAATGGATTCCCATAGCTTCTTTGCAACTGGTACCTCCAGACAAATACAGCTGGGAGCAAGGAGAGAGAAAGTGGATGCACGTATATTTGGGGAACTGAAGTGTAGGTGAGGAAAGACTCAATTTACACGTGCAAATTCAGAGTCTAAGTTATCGTCGTGGTTATTTTTGTCCTTTTTCTAACAGAAAATTGCTGTTAGAAAAACAAAGCAAAAACCCAATCTTCCAGTGATTGGAACCCAATCATCAACCTAATGTCATAGGTGACTTTTATAGTTTTGAAGATTTTTTTCCCCTCAAAATGCTGTTATTATGTTCTATTGAACGTATCTATTGTATACAAAAGAATTGATTGTTAACCCTGCCTCTGAGCAGCCTGGACTAATTTAAAACTGCAGGATAGATTCTCAACATAAAACTCTTCTGCCTTCCCTGCTTTAGCATCATAAAGCAAAACAAAGGTGAGTTTAACTATGCAGATGAGGTCTTTGAAGTTGCAAATACCTTTTATCTACCACTCAGAGAGTGTTGGTTTTTCAGGAGGAAAAAATGTGAACAATTTAGGATGCATGTTGACTCTGGTGACCTCACCAGCCAGCAAGATAATTTTTCACAAAGGAAAAGTTTTCCAAATAACAAATAATGCATTCCTGACTACCTCAAATGGATCCAAATGAGCAGAACACCCTAAAAATACGAAAAAGCCTGTCATGAACCTTGCAGCAAGCATATACATATACTCCTGCACACACAGAGACCATAGATGTATTTCATAGAGGCAAGGCATTAAAGACAATAAAGATCCCTGGGGAAAACAAACAAAACCCAAAACACAGAGCTGAAACCAGGGATTCTTCCTCTAGCAAAAGCCTGGCTTATTTCTACACTCTCAAATTTACTGACTCACGCAGGACAGAATGAAACCTCAAGAATTAATTCCTCTGATAAACAGCTCACCTTTCCATCAGTCTGACACAAAGTGCAATCTCTGCCCTAAAAAGCCCAAATGCTCTGTGAGGGAGAGAGGGAGGAGGAGATGCGACACCCAAGGAGTGATGGCTGGAGACAATTTCCTAGCAGAGACCCAGAGAAGGTCTTCACAAGGTGCTGAAAAGCATTTCTTTCAACAACCATACAGAGGCTCCCACTATATTTTTATCTCCCCCAGGGAAACCCTGTGTGTGCATAACCGTGTATTTTCCTTATACAGGCATGCCTGTGAGAAGCACTGCTAACAATGCAAGGGGACTCTTTCCCCTCTGTGCCCTAGAAGACACATTTTAGCTGTCCTTTCACAGCAGCACAAGTAGGAGGGTCACTTGATAGCTCTCTGAATCAGCTCTCAACACCCCAGGCAGCAGGGCCACATTATGACCAGAAGAACATATGAGCTGTGTGAGCTGGGCTTCAAAACTGCATCAAAGCATATGACTGTCAGCACCAAAACGTTCAGCAGGTTCAGCAGTCACTGGACCAGACCTGGAGCATTTTCTCCCTCTCTTTTACCCAGAGCATCCTTCAACCCCTTAACCTGAAGCTGCAGAGGTTTTTTACAGCAGTTTCAACCATGAAGTCACTGTACATTTTGTTTCATCTAGGAATATGTTTTCTACCTAAACAATTTGGGTAATTAGAGAGCTTTATTTTCCCCCAGCCAAGTATTAAATTTCTTCCTCATTTTCCAACTTCATCTCCACCTACTACATTTAATGTATTTCCAGGTCAGTTCTCATACAGCTCTAACAATTTCTATTCTACTTGTTTAGGAAAATCAGCAAATAGTATTCAGCCAGCTTGCTCATGCTACTTTATAGCTTGCTGTGGTCATTCATTTTCAGCTGAACCGTGTGTTCAAGATAAACACAAGGGAGGTGCTCTGTTTTAAAGCTCAGAGTCACTCAAAAAAATCCACTGGATCTGTTAGACTATTCTTTCAAAACAAGTACTCTGCAGAAGAGCTCCACCAGCAGCACTCTATCCTCCTTTATTCCCATGTCCAGGGAGGCAAACACCCCTCTGGGTACAGGATTTTCTCTTTTTTAATTATTATTAGAATAAAAAAATCTCACCTATATGTCAAAAGTTGCTTTGAAATATCCCCTCCTTTTGCTAAATATGTAGCTAGACACACATCCATTCAGTTCCACACCCCTGCTATTCTAGTTGATGAGGGGCAGGACATCCAGGCTTCTCTACTCTTCCATGAAGAAGGTGGTAGAAACTTCTGTGTCCCTCCTTGCTACCTTTTTCCTTCCCACCAAAAACAAGAAGACAAGTAGACAACCTCCTTTCAACTTTCGCAATGCCCCACACACACAAAAAAAATTTTACTTTTTAACCACGTTTTCCTATGGAGTAGAAAAACAATATCACTTATGGATGACCTAAGCATATCAACCATCAGATTTCATTATACAGAAATGCCATGTCAGCTTGTTAGTTGGGATTTTACATTGCTTTTTCTCACACAACAGAGAAATGTTTGCTAGCAGTTGCCCATGTAGAAATGCTAGAATTTTTTTCTTTCAGCAAACAGACAAGTATTTCTCTCCTTGGAAAGTTTCTAATTAAAAGTTAGGTTTCTCTCTCTTTTCCTTTCGAAAGCACCATAAATTATAAATAACTGACTAGTCATTCATTGTCTCTAATGCACAAACCTAAATATACTTTCTCCAGTTTTTTCAACTTTGCTGTCAGAGGGACCTTTTCTATTTGGGTTGGGAGGAGACAGGCTGCTCAAGAAATCTTATGAAACCCCAAGACTGAAAATGCTGTGTCCCTTACCTACATGAAGTACATTATGAAGGCACCTGTAATGCAATCAAAGTCACCACACAGTATGGGCTCCCTCAAATGATGTTCCCAGTGACATGGTGGAGGGGTTTTGAGCACAAGGCAATGCAGTGTTCGTGCTAGCTTTGTCCTGGGCCTCTGTGAAGCAGATGCTGTCAATCATTTCAGGCTGCGTTGAATTGAACGCAACATCTGCAATATGGTGTTTACAGTTTTCCAGCAAAGGTAAAGCTGAGACTGCCAGTGCATTTTACTGAGCAGAACATTAGACTCCCCTGGAACTATGCTGGGGATTTGAAAGAGCTGGCTAACTACACTCTGGTCATTAGGAATTTCGGTTTGTATCTTACTAAGCATTCTACCACCAAAGAATTAAAGGCTTCAGCCCTTATTTTAAAAAGAAAAGAAAAAAAATAGAAAAAGCACAATATCATCAGGGTTTGGATCCTGAAGCTACTGCCACCATGACATTATCTTATCATCACATGCTGGAATGAAGTAGTTGAGAGAGCTACAGAAAGCTCTCTCCCAGCTCTACACCATCCTTGTATCAGCAAGACTTGGTAGGTACTAATAAGTGAGCTACAGCCTTTTACTCTGGATTCAAACCAAGACGTAGCAGTGGATGTAAATATGTATTGACAGAAATGACCAGTCAGTGGGTGTTCAGTGAGGAAAAGCATTCCTAACTGCAGATGGCTCATCTTACACCTCCTCACTGTGCAACACTGAACTGGCAGTCCCATGAGAACATTCTTGGTCAGGGGATTTCGGCACCTCTGCATCTGGCAGGGATCAGAATAATGAGCAGTGCAGGCAGAGGAGCCTTGGGAGTCACATCCCCTCTGGTGCTTCAGCCTCAGGACTCCTCTCATCCATCCATCCATCCATCCATCCATCCATCCATCCATCCATCCTCCCACAGTCTGCTTACAAACATTTTTCCTGACACTCTGCAGAAGGGATGCTCCATACTGCCCTGCCTGGCTCTTCTGGACTCACATCTGAAGTATGCACCTTCCCCCATAATCCTCCATTACAGCTTGGTGCTAAGAGATGTTGCATTCTTCTTCCTGGTAGCAGCACCCAGAAGTTCCTTGCCCACACACCATCCTTCAGTGCTCTTCATATTCAGACTTGTGAATATTTCTCTATGCACCATTACAGGGATCCACAAACTCCTTTTAACCAAAGTCAAGGACAAGAAACCCACCACCTGGGGTGAAGGAGATTCCTTTTCCCTCTATTTTATACCCCCCATTCCCTTCTTTCTTGTGCTGTCCTTCCCCTGCCACAAACCATTTCTCCCCACCCACAGCCTCCATACCAGCCCCCCCGCTTACCCCTCTTGTTCTATGGAGACATTGCTCAAAGAATTTCTGACATGTGACAAAATAGTGAATTTGCTGGGCTGGGGTGGGCTTACACTCAACACATCTTATATAGTGCTTAAGATTATGTTAAAAATTATTTGTAGTGTAGTTACAACAACTATAGTAGTTGCACATTGTCAGCTCTCAGATCCCCGGCAGAGATGGGACCTGAAGCCTTGATTTGGCAAGCATCACTACTTTCGCTTAACAGATGGCAAAACTTAAGCTACAACTTGCCTGAATTTGAGTGGTTTTTAAAGAAACAGGGGAAAAAAAAAAGACAAAACAGATTTCTTTTTTAATTCACATGTTTTTTACCTTCCCTTTTTATAAGCACTTGTTTGTCTCTAGGTAAGATGTGGATTCTGTCACAGAAGCAGACATGCTACTACCAGAAAAACCTGAGGAAGAGTTCCAGTTCCCGCTATATGTATTCCTGACAAATCAGCACCCAGAAACCAGATGCTCCCTGCTTTCAGACCATCTCCCCACCTCGCTTTAGGTTAAAGTCAGCTCACTAGACTAAAATTGTTCAAGTTAACATGTTATCTGCCATAGAGGGTAGCAAAGCCCTCTAGCATCACCCCTGCCAGGTACTCTTGAAAGGCAAAAGCCTTGATTAAACACTGCAAGCTTTTTGGCACTGCCCTTTTTCTAAACCAGTTTTTTTAAACTGTTTTTAATGGAAGTAACAGCCCCCTAGCACCACACACCAACCTTACAGTTGACCTGATCTTGAATTCACTCTAAAAGTTTTTACTTCTACACTGTTTGCCCTGCTCCTGCCCACCCCCACCTTCTCCTCTTCATCACAAGGACTTTTAGGGGGACAATGGTACAATGGTTCTGACAGTGCATCAGTTCCCAACTATGGGAAGCTGGAACAACATCTGATTCTTCTGTCTAAGATCTGCTGTTTGTACACTTTGTTCTTCTATTCAGCCCATTGACCTACCTCCCTTATCTTCAATCTATAATTAACAGAGATTAAGGAAGCTGACTTATTGCAAAAGGAAATAAACAAAAGGGATCAGGGATGAGTTGAAGGGTAGGGGGGAAAAAGTAAAAAATCAGTACAGTCTCCCTCTTCAGAAGGTCATCCCAAGGAAGGGCAAGAACAAAATCAATGAATTTTGGCTCAGCAGTGATGGGAGTCAATCCATCAGGCAAACTGATGGCAGCCAGTCGGGCTCTAACAGACACCACCTGTCGCTGCCAGCAAAATGTCAGATTTATGAATTCATTTCCATAGCAAGATAGCACTCCCCCAGGGCAGCGCTGAACAGTTTCACAGCTTCTAGAGCAACCTACTGAGCAGGGAGAGAAGAGGCAGCTCTTCTTCCCCACCAACTGAGGCAAGCTGTATTTTAAAGGAATGGAAGTATGGACCACATCCAGAGTCATACTTTTTTTAGCATTTGGTTTCTTTGAGCTGGGCTTCCTAAATCAAGATGCACTTAAGGCATACATCGATTTCCCATTTTTGTGTCATTAACGAGAGCAAAATGTTACACCTGTATGTTTCTCACCCCAGGGTTTAACTTCCCTAGCTGCATCAAATCCCTCACAGAGGAAGGTGACAGCATTGACCTCAACTAGCTACACCCAAGTGAAAATTTATCCCATATTCACAACAGTTCTAGCTCCTTAAGAAGAGCCTTGTTATGGTAGGGCTGATTGCCTTCAGTTAGTTCAGAGAGCACACTTTCACTGATTGTCATTCGTCACTGAAGACAGCGGTGACAGAAACTTCCGTGAAGTTCTCTACTCACCCACACAGAGACAAGCAGTTATCTTTCCAGCACAACAAGTGGAAGAACCCTGTATTTTTTTCTTCCTTTCTACCTTTCATCCATCTTCATAGTGTTATCTGGGTGATATTCACTCTAAGACAGTGTCACCAGAATCTCTAGAAGTGACAAACTTTTAGCACAGAAATACTTTCAGGAACCTTACTTTAACTGTTTTCAATTGGAAGTGCAACAGACTGAACTGAGGTATAGGAGAGCAGATACTCCAGTTGCAACCTGAACTTTAATTTTGTCCAGTTAGGCATACATTAGATCATTAGAAACAGTTTTTAAGTTTAGAAAGATGTCTAGCTGGGGGAAGGAGGGCATAATCCTTTACTAAAATCTTAGGGAACACAATATTAGATTAACGACAAAGTTTTGATTTAGTAGAGCACTTGGCCCAAATTCTCCAAATGTTTCACACTTCTTTACTTTTAAAGATATAATTCCACCATTTGGGTTCCTCCAACATCCTCAGAAATCATCATTTACCGGCTGTCTAACACCCCAGGTTATCTAGTTCTAGCAGCCCCCAAATTCATAGGCATGAGTTAGTGAAAAAATGACAAAAAGGTGGCACAGTGATGCCAGCCAACTCCCTAGTGAAGGAGGTTATTGCCAGTGGAGGAGGATTTAAGTGAAGATACTTAGCACTAAATCTTTCAAAACAGGCACACACATTCTTCCTATGTAGGATGTCCAAAACCAGACATGAATTCATGGGAGGGCAACACCCTACATGGCCCCTTTTAGCTTTGTCAGAACTGATTTGATGGTGTCGCACCCTGTTAGTGGGTGCAGCTAGACGCGAGTGTCAGGCTGACTGAAGTTTTAGACCCAAAGTTCTTCAAGCAGGACTGGCAGACTAGAGAGGTGAGCTCACTTGTGTAGGAGCTCTGGGATGACACAGGAATCAGACAGACCCCAGGGCAGAGACACCTGACCGAACGGTGTGCTCACACCCAGTGGTGGAACCACTCTGAAACACAGGATTACATAACGAGGGCAGAGGTGCATGGTTCACCACAAAACCTAATGCTGAGCCTTCAGGTTAATTTTTTACATATGCTGGAGTTAGACAGCTATAACAAAAGTCTCATTTCACGACAAGCTCTATGTTACCCCACTCAGCATCCTCATTTCAGAAATTGGTACAAAAACATACAGAGAGCTTACTGTTTTGCAAGAATTTTAATGCTTTGATAAAAGGTCTATGATGACAAATATTGCTAACTGCCTTTACAGAAAGAGATATGCAAACAAATCATCACACTGTCTATAGTGTGAGACAGTGTTTAAGAAGGTTCTTCATCTTTAAACTGATATTGTTAATCTATTTATAATATATGCCTTTCAGGGTTTTTGTGGTTTGGGGTTCTTTTCAATCTTCTTTAAAATTAATATATTTTAATTTTGAATTCACACTCACTGTATGTATTAACCTGGTTGAAGGAATAATTGTAAGGTACTTTGTCTTAATTATGACACCATGATACAGAGCAGTTAAATATCCATATAATTTTATATTGTTGCCCTAAAGGCCCTTCCTTGAAGTCAACCTTTTCTTTTCTTTTCCTATTTTTTAAGCAAGACTTAATTTGTAAGTGTTAAGAAAGTAGCGAAAATTACTTCACCCTAGTTCCTTTGTATTTTTCTCCTACTTTTATTCTCACTTTTGAAGATTAATATAAATGAGTATAGAAAAGTGTCTCTCTAGTTAATTATGCTTTAGAGAACTTTATTCTCTCCTCCCTCCCCCAAATTCTATTTTAAGGCCCAGTCTCATTCTCTTGTTCATTAAGAAACATTAGGAAACAGCCAACTGTATCATATAGCAGCTGATTCTTCCTTTCATGCATGTCCCCAGCTCACCCTCTTTGCATTGTATAACTCAAAGACAACTCAACTTGAAATAGGTTCCTTTGAAAACAAAACTGATGAGTAAATTTTTTTTTTTTGCTTTTCCTTGATTGCCATGTAAAACTACCTTGATACCCACTATCTTTACTTTCTCTCATAGAAAAAGCAAAAAACAGCCCACATCTCCAGTGTCAGTTTTACTTGTAAGGCTCCAGTTTTCAAACGGACCCTTGTGATCACAACATTTTATAGACTGATTCAAGAGGGAGTCCATAATCGGATAGCATCGTCAGTCCCAAGCATTTAACAAAACAGAATTCACAGCACTTTCTTCTTCTAGTCCTTGTGTAGTTGCACTCCTCCATCTTTGACAATAACAGAGGTTTGGATCGGAAATAGCCCCCGTCTTAGCAGAAAGCACTCCTGTCACTCTGTGCAGGGACTCACAAAGTCAAAAACAAAGAAGCCACAAAAATATTAAAAGGCAAATATATGATTCTGTAACACAATGTCATAGAAGGTCTAATGGCTTTCTATCACACCATCACTGAAGAGCAGAGTTAAAGACAAGGAGGCAGTTGATTCTGGGCATTGCTTCCTCATGTTGAAATACTTTGGGCCAGAAATCTCACCAGCCAACAGCATCAGAGGCAGTGGTAAATCCACAAATATTCCAACAGCACAAAGGCACAAAACAGTGCTGATGATAGAACCAATGGATCAGTGTGGTATGACATAGGGGCAGAAATAGACAATGAGAACACCTTTAGTCAGTGGTGTAGCCAGATGCAGTAAATTAGAATGACAGAATGGTTTGAGTTGGAATATTTCCCCTGAATAAAGGAAAATATTTTTTTGTTGGTGGTGGTTTGTGGTTTTTCTTAGAACCTTACTATTTACCCAAGGAAGAGTACAAAACAAAAAAAAAGCAAAACCAAAACAACAAACACTAAATCACAGGAAGGATTTTTTGGGTAAACACATAATTCTTTGTGACTAAGTATAAAAATATTGGTTAGGCCATTTGCCAGGTGTGTCAGGAATAAAGATTTGCTCAGGGTAACAGCTAATGCTGTTAATACAGTAATAAAGAGTTTTTTTCTCTGAGAACTGAGCCAGCAGAACAAAGCTATGTCCAGAGTCACAAGCACATCCTGTCCATTTTCTCCACTATAGGCTTTCAGCCTCCAACCTCTTTGTACTCTCTCCACACTCATTTAAAATTATTGTGGAAAACCAAGGAAACCACATACAGACACATTTTCACGCTTTGCTTCACAGTCTTCTGCCAGTTTTTAATAACATGGCATTTCTCTGTGATACTGGATGACATGAAAGACAGAAGGGCAATTTACTAAAACAAATAGTCCAGCAGTTGATCTGCAGCAGCTGTTAAACTCCTAAGCCAGGAAGAGCCTCAGTGAGTTATCAGCCCATTGAACACTGTAGATGCAAGTCACTGCTCCCATCTACAATGCAGACCTGCAAAGGTGAGACACAAGTCTTCCTAAGTCAAAGCTCCTGGTGACCTCCTCATGGGATACAAAATAGAAAACTGAGCTCTTAAGACAGGAAGAAAAAACACTGATGAGCAGTTAGCCCCAGATCCTTACAGGCATGAAGAGTGGCCTCTACCAGAGTGAGGATAATGGGCATTAGTCTCATCTGCTAAGTCAAACCCTGCTAATCCTGGGCCCAGCTGTGTCTCTGATCACAGGCAGAGTACTATGCCCAGTGATAGTTTCTAGCAGTAATGAGTGACTTCACAGCACCTGTACTGAAAGGAAGTAGAGACTGTAAAGGCTCTTGTCCATTTTGAAATTCTGAAGACCAAAGGGTATTCCTTCCCGAGATACTGACTACATTGTTTAAACTAGAAAGGCTTTGATTGGTTGGTTTTTTTAAATCAGTATAGCAAGATATCTGTTTCTTAACAAATTACACCCACCTATCCAGGACCTTAATTTTAAAAGTAAAGTTCTTCAGAAGATGGATATTTTTGTATACCTATAGTAAAACTCAGCTTTCTCAGGAGGTAGTTTACCACTTTCTTTTTTCTTTAATGGGTTATTAAGATCATTAATATTCCAAGTGACTATTTTAAAGTGCTATTAGTCTATATTATGTCGTAGAATTAAGGGGAGTTCTACTAAAACCAAGGTTTGCCTTATTTCCTTCAATTCTCTAAGGTGAATTCAAATACCAAGAAATAAATAGAAGGCACTTGTATTAGACTGCTTCAGTGAAGCAAGAAAAAGGGGAGGAGGGAAGCAAATTTAAAACTTTCTTTCGAGTCTCTGTGTATTTCTTCAACTTAGTCAACTCTGCAGAGGGAATACCCTCTTATTTTTCTTCCCACCAGTGACAGCTACACAATGAGTCACAGTACATGCCTACTCCAAGCGAGCACTTTTGTCTCTTGCCTACCACCATTTTCAGAGATTTATTCAATGCTACCTCAGCCTACCTATTGCCCACATAAAGAGGCAGAAGCTAGTTACCATGGGTAATAATTTTAATACTGAGCAGAAATAAAAAGATTGAAACACTTGGACGTAATACAGAACTCTCTTGCTATATTCTGTCAACTAGCCATTCCCATGCCATCATAAATCTCCAAGAAGTAAATAAACAAATGATTGTGTTGACCTGTCAAGGTCCAGGCAAAAAACGTTTAGTACAAACAAACAATTGTGTTTAGCTGTCAGGGTCCAGGCAAACCAGGTTTAGTACAAACTACACTAAGAGATTGTTTAAACTTGGAGAGTTAAAAAAAAATACATTGCAACTTGCTGTATGTTGTAGAGGTACTCTAACTCTTCTGATGATTTTTCAGTAGGACTTCAGCCACTAATGATTTTGTCCATGTGAGTTACACAGGGACATTTTTTGCCAAAGGAAAAACCCAGATACCTTCAGATATCAAGACCTTTATCCCCCCAGTAGAAATACCCAATCTTAATTAGATTAATTACTCTATGGAAACTTTCCTTACTCCTTGTTTACAGTAGAGACCATCCAGCCAAGGTGTCATTCTTTGGTCATCTCAATGACTATCACTGAATGTGAAATTCATGGAAGCTAGCCACTCTCTAGCAGTTTAAATACACATCCATCACTCTTCTGAGACATTTATCATTGTTCAGCTAAAGAACGATGTCCCATTACAAACTTAAAAGACTCTTTAGTACAGCAAGACAATAGTAAATGTCTACAGCTCAGCTCTGAATCTCCCTCCTGGGTTACAAAGCCATGATTGTTTTACTGCAGTGAGAATCAAGAGCAGTATGAAAGTTCTTTCTCTGATGACTAAAAATTTTAATTCAATTAAAAACAAAGAGCTAGTAGTCCTTAGTCTTTGGATATTCTACTAGATGTGTGTCTTTCACACACCTTAATTTCAAAGGGAAGCATATCTTTCTCCAAGTATCAGACATAAGAATTTTTTTCACTTTGCACCCTTTCTTTTTCAAGTAAATCCTCTATTTACAGCTTATCCTCTTGGAAGAGGGAGTGAGAAGCACAGCTGAGCATAGCAAGGAGTTTAACCAGGAAACTAAAGAAAATCAATCTCTGTATGGATATGGTTTCCATACATTTATAAAACCATCCACCCAAAAGGAGCAAGTTTATACATCACACATGGAGAGCCCATTACTGTCACGGAGTGTGCATGGGGGAATTCTCATGCTGGAAAAAGAACATCTTTGCTTCCTACAATTTATCATCAAGAGCTTTAGCAAAGTGTTGAAATGAGCTCTCTTGGGTCCTATTGTAGCGCAGAACTAAAATACATTAAGTTAAGCTTTTTGGTTTGCTACACTTGGGCTTCTAGATCAGTATCAGGCTCTACTGGAAATATTTGGAATTATTTGAAATGAGATCACTTTGCTGCTTTGTTATGTGTGTTTTGAATCTCATCTTATCTTTAAATCTGTTCCAGAATTTAGTTTAGCAAATAACATAAAGGGTGGAGAAGGTTCAAAAGCCAGTATTAGAGATCAATGTGCATACATTGATCTGGAAACAGAGAATGCCATTAACCCAAAACAACTGTAACTTAATGGAGTATATAGGATGGAGAATGTCTCAGTGCAGCAGGTCTCTGGAAAGGGATCTGAGGATTACTGCATGCCATGAGTACAAAATTCATTCTGTTCCTGAAGAAAGAATGCCTTCACCTGGCCTTGAAAACTGAAACAGAGCCTGAAAACCAGAAAACTATCCTTTTGCTCAGGACTAGGAAAGCTCCTTCTGTGTTTGGCTACCATCTTTCAAGAAGGTGAAGACAGTTTGCATGAAAGGCAAAAAATGCCCAGCCAGCTGCAAAGCCTGCCCTCTAAGGAAAGTCTACAGGACTTGGTGCTGCTCAATATAAGGAAGGGAGGGCTGAAAGGCAACATCTTCCAGGTGGATTATAGACTGCTGCAGAGAACAAGAAAATGAATTATTTTCCAATGCCTACTGCCAGTGAACAGCAATAGTTATGTTCAACATGAATCTCTCTTGCTGTCAAAATCAGGACAATCTTTCCAGCAGTAGGGAGAGGAAAACATTGTAAGGGTTGCCTGGGTTCATTGGCAGAACCACCACTGGAGGGGTCTTTGACAACAGGCCTGACAAACATCATTAAAGGAGATTGAGGCATAGCTGATCTGCCTCAGGGACAGAAGCACGGACTAGGCAATTTTTCAAGGTCTTTTTAAGGTTGCCACCTTCTAAATACAAAACACGTGGACACATAATGAGTATAAACAGCTGCAATGCAGCAATTAATTTGCGGAGGCTGGTACCAGATCAACACCATCCATAGTTTGCGGCAAGCTGTTCAAAACCCAGGCAAGACTCCACATTGTTAAAACTCCTGCCACTGGTCCCAGTTCCCTTGGGCTAGCTCATGTCCTGCCTCAACCATGGCTGTTGGAGTTTCAGAGCAGACAGATGTTAAAAATTACTTGCACTGGGAGTCACCTAGGCCTGCATTTTCTAATCTTGAAGAGGCTTGTACATAAGATAATAAGATCATTAATAGCCATAAGACAGTAAGATCATTAATAGTCATAAGATAATAAACCCCTCCAGGAATGCTATACATATAAATCAGGCATAGGACATATACCGTTAGAAGCATCACACTAAGCCAGGCTGCTCTGTTTTTCTAAAGGAATCTTATAAACCTGAGGAATGCAAAGGAACAAGCACTCTGGGAGCTCAACAAATGAACAGGATAGAGCTTTCAAACTGTAAGTAGCACTGACAGATTTCTTTGCTATTGATGCAGATCCCTGGTGTACAGTCTGCAGCCACTTTGAAAAGAAGTAATGATTATTAATTGATCACGGAGTGCCAACAATTTACTAGGTGTTTCTTGTTTTTAATTTAGCATCATACATGAACTTGAAAGCAATCTGAAGCAAGGAGTTATTCAGGACAGCAGAGGACATGAGTGTTTCAGAAACAACATTCACAGCCTCAAGAGAGAAATCCTATCCGGGCTGGTTTGTTTTGTTTCAGAAGAGGGCTGTACACTACTGAATTTCCTACTTTTGGGGAAAATTAAGGAATCAGCACACCTTCTGAATCATGGGATCCCCTCCTCTCAGATCAGTATGGTTTTCTGTTTCATGTGGGACTGGGGTACTCAATGCAGGAGAAGTGGTTGACCCTGTCCAAGTTACTGAACACAAAGGGCAGACTTTAGGATCCATGGCTATTAGCCAGTGTTTTCTGGCCACAGCGTCCAGCAAACTGAAAGGCAAACAGCTTCACCAAAAATGGTACAGCCAATCCCCCTAGGTCTTTCTACCTCTGATTCTTTTTCATGAAAGTGACACCTTGATGACAGAAGAGAGAACAGGCTTTTCCAGATACTCCACATAAGGGGTGAAAGAGAACACAAATTTAGCACATGAACAAACCTTATAACTACTTACAGAATGTCTCTGTTGAAGATTTCTGAGAGTCAAGATCCAGTATCTCCAATGGAGCAAGGTGTCGAGCCAGATGGTTAAAGAACAGCAACAGCAAAGGCAAGCAAACAAAACAGCCATCTGGTGCTACCCAACTTCCATTTTCATTCAGGAGCAACAAGTCCAGCTCATGTTAGAACCCCCTTTTATCTTAAGACACAAGACAGACATAAAATACTAGGTAAGGAACCCAGGACTGTCTCCTGGTGGCTCTGCAAGAACAAGGGATAAGACTTCTCCTTTCATTATAGAAAACTCAGGATTTTTAATACAAAATGCTATAAAATGCTAATAGTTTGAAACAAACAAACAAACAAACCAATAAATCTAGGAAAAGGCAGAAAGAACTTAAAGCTGAAACTTTGAAGCTGGAAATATAAGTGTCTGAGTCTTGCCTAAACTACACATTTGCTTGAGTCAGTTTGTAAGTGTAGGCTTTCATCCGGATTGAAATTTATGGCTAGCTCAAAGCCTTCTTACTTAACACTAATGTTCAAAGGTGATAGTTTGCACAGATTCATCCCTGATACTGCTGATTGTTCATGGCATTTATCTGATGGTCCACATTTATTCTTTATCACTCTTTTTATTGAAGAAATCAATTCTCATTAATATTTTTAATTATATTTAATGGGTGTTAATGAAGTGTGGGAAGGTCCTTCAGGGACTGTACTCTTCTGTCACATTGAAAGTGACACTAAGTGACATGTTAGGAGTCTTCAGGTTTTAGCTGGAAACATCATCACGGAACTAAAAAGGTCCTTCTCCGTGTGCAATATAGAAAATAACCAGAGAAATCTACTAAAATGCATCAATAACATGCACAAAAATGAACAGCTTCATGAAACATGGAGTAAAAGTCATCCTGCAGCCCAATGAAAACTCCCCATGAAAATGTTAATACAGGTACTGCCTATTCTCAAACACAACAAAAAACCAATTATAGATGAAGAATTGAGGTTGGATATACAGTTTGCAGTTTCTAGCCAGTATACAAGTCATCCAGTAAAGAGACAGTCACATTGATTGCTCATTTTTTTCCAATTATCAGTTACTTTAAGAAGAAATCACTCCTTTTTTTTCAAGCAGCTACTTTTCAAAACAACTCTTCTACAGAAAAAGTCAGCAAATTAGTTTTTATGAAAGCTATTCTGATCCCCGCAATACTAAATAATAGTCCACAATGCACTGTAGTTTCAGGTGATCTTAATTTTGTCCTTGTTTTATTCTATAATGAAAATGTAATTTTATTTCCTTCCTTCTTTGATACTTTATATAAAACATAAAAAACATTTAATATATAAGCTTAATATTTTAAAAATATTGTTTATTAAGTGTATAGATAAGGGAGTACTCAAGGAGGCTGCATTATTTATGCCATAATTCTCTCATTTTTTCAGAATCTCAGTAGTGATGAATAACAGATTTAACAGGAAACAGAACTATTGAGTCAATGCCGCAACACCATTGGATAAGAGCTGCCTATCTTTCTTGTTTGTGTTTCATCTGTACTGTGTCTGAATTAAAATGTCTTTTCTCAGCCACTAATTAGATATTTTCGAGAATTGACAGCAATATACTGCATTTATTCATTGTCCCAGTTACTGAAACAAGAGTTATCAAAACACAGTGATGCATCAAGTCTGTACAGAAAGCAAGAGAGAGTTTCCTACAAGACAGAGGTCATGTAGGGAATCAGTCCTAGACCACCAGTTTACCAGAATCCTAAAAGCCAGCGTAGAAAAGGAACACATTTTTTGCTTCACCTAGGAACTACTGCAACCTGCAAAGCTCAAAGAACTTCATACAAGACCAGATCCCACCACTGCAGAATGAGATTCATTGCCTGAAAGGAAGCAGTGAACATGAGTGTTGTGATAATATGAAATTTGACCCAAACAAGGCATAATATCTACTGAATGAAAAAAAAATCCTAGATGACCTGCAAATAGGAAAAATATGGAATAATAAGAAAAATTTGCTTCAATTTTGGTTCATTCACAAATAAAGATCTGTTGGTGATAGTGATGATATTAAGGGCACAAAACGACTCTTGAGAACACAGCTTAATGTTAGAAAAGGCACAAAGCTGATAAAGATTATATATCATGCAGACACTGCTGTTATCACTGAAGTACCACAGATGACTGGTGCTAGGATGAAGCTATTCTTTATAACTGGTATTACAATTGAAACTCTCCCCACCTACGATAAGAACTGGAGACAATTTCAGCAGGTAAAAGTACTTTTGATCAGCTAACTTTTCTAAAATTAGCAGTTTATTTCCATTGACTTGCTTTCCAAGCAACCCCGTTCTGAAACGATGCTTTTCCATATTAGTTTCAATCTATATTCAGATATGGTGACCTACAAACTTCACACAGTAATGGAGGGAAACATTATTTTAGCTGCATCAAGTACCACTTCCTTGTGTTAATTTTGGAACTTTTGAAATGCACTAGGTATGCAGTTTGCAGGAAATATGACAACAACATCACTGAGCCAACTTCTCAGGGAGTTCTGGCAGTGCACCAGAGGTACTCCACAAATAAATTTTGCAAGAGTTGTGAGGAGATAAAAATGTATATGGTGGTGTAATTTACTGCAGTCCTAAATGATAACAAAAATTTTAAAAAAAGAGGAATGATGACGTACACTTACATAAAAATACAGAGCAGACTGCAGCAGCCAAAGCCCTCACTGCTTCACTGTCATGTTGAAGACCTATGACTCACGGAGGCAGACTGGGTTGCACAGGAGGGCATCTTAGTTCCTCCTTTTGCTTTGAAATCTGCAATCCTGTCTCTCTCAACGCAATGAACAGCAAATGAGGCTGTTGGACTCTTCTCCACACAATTGGCAGCAAATAAGAATTTGGTCTAATACAATATCTGAAGCCAAAATGCTGAATAGAACAAACCTGGGGAAAAAAAAGTGAAATATTTAGGGAAGAATAACTGAAAAACTGCTAGAAACATGAAAGTCTTCATTTGAGAGGCTACTATAACAGAAATATGGCCATATTCCAACACAAAAAACCTAACCTTGTCTCCTGAAGAACAGAACAGAGACAGCTGAGGGAAAAGATCACAGAAGTATTCTTCAGTAATTATGCTCCCTCTTATCAAAGGTTTAAAAGACCAGAGTAGTCATTTTATAGTTGAAGTGCAGTTGCTGCAGTATGGGCAGCATATTAAGACAACTACACAGTCAACTCTGTATAATTATGCTAATGGATACAGCACCAATTATAACTTTTCTTTTATTCCTTGAAGTTCTCAGAAAGATGAAGGTGACGGAATGACGAAAGTAGGAACACTGCTAGAAATACAAACCACGAGTAATGGCACAGTATGACATTTGTTCCGTACCCCGGCAATATTACTAGACAGAAACAGAATAAGATTAAATCAAAAGAGCTTCCAGGTGACCTTGCTAGAAGCATTATTCTTTTCACCAGTTTTCTTGATATTTTTTTCTCTATCTTCAGGTTTGCATAACTAAAGACAATTGGAAACACTATATATAATTAAATAAATGAATTTATGGACTACTCAAACCCCTGGCCAAGAACTGAAGATTTTTGCTGACAGTAAAAATCTTGTGGCATATCATCTTCACCAGTCAAAAAAGATTCCACCAACATGTTTCTGAGAAACAATGTCAAAAGTATTCCATAAGTCTAGACAGGTTTTATTTTTTAGAAATCAGATTTGCTAAACGTTTCTTCTGAAAGGTTGGCAGTTTGAGTTTGCTACTTTTCATTTTTTCCTAACTTTAGAAAAACTGACCCTATACAAAGGGGGCTTATAAGAAAAAGAGGGACTTTTTACCAAATTCTGTAGTGACAGGACAAGGGGAAATAGTTTTAAACTGTAAGAAGTTACATTTAGTTAGGACATAAGAAAGATTTTTTTTTTTAGTTTTTATTATGAGAGTGGTGAGACAGTGGAATGCATTACCCAGGGAAATTCCCAGAACTGGAAGTAATGGGGCTCTGAGCAACCTTACCTAGTGAAAGATGGCCCTGGCCATGGTGGAGAGGAGGGGAGGAAAGTGTGTGTACAAGATATTAAGAGGTCTCTTCCAGCCCAAACCTTTCTACGAACTATGATAATTACTATTGAGGCTACTCAGTTTTAACACATTGGCATCATTAGAGGTTGTGCATTTCTTTTAGTCTAAAATGGAAACATTTGTAAAAAACCCAATAAAATCTTGATAGAAAATATTTTGCAATAAAAACATTTTAAGAGAAACTATAGTAATTGCATTTATACACATATTTTAAATTAGTCTTTAGGAAACTCTTTGTTCCTATTAAGAAGCAGCAAATTTTATAGCCATAGTTTGGATATGCTGTGATACTAAGCATTTTTAACCCACTCTGTCATGTGACCTGTTCAGAAGAGCACATATTCTGAACGGAGTGTTTGGTTTCTCTGCTAAAGACTTTAATTCTTAAAGCCTCAATTACAAGAGGTAGCGATTGCTTAAGTGCCTAAAAATTAGAGATTATGACAGTAAAATCCACTTGCCACTCATGATTTCTTCTCACAAGGTATTTAAACCTTGTGAGTCCAGCACAGAGCACTGATCAGGACACAGTGTGTGCCTGGTCACACTTAGCAAGCCACAAGGAAAGGTACCACTGGAGTCTCCTGAAGAGTGCAGGGGAGGAGGGGGACAGAATGGAGAATAGCAATAAAAGCCCAAAAATGTAAGTGACAGAACACCTCTCTAATCAGCCTCTCCTCTGTAAAGGGTCTTTATCTGCCACAAGGACTCAAGAAGAAAAAATAGCCTAACTCTTTGTAAGCACCACTGAATTCAAAGTTTAAGTTAAAGATCTTTTTGTATTTAAATACTTACATGCTGAAAATATAGTTAAGTATCTCATATTAAGGCCTGAAATAGAATAATGAAAGCAGACATTTTAGCTGTGAAAATATCCAACTTCATAATAGGGGTCCTTGATAACAATTCCATTATAAAGACTGCAGTAAAAGTCCCATTCTAAACCATACCCTGAAGGCATCTTTCCATTCATAACAGGGGGAGAAAAAAAATCTGTTTTCATTGCACAGACTTAACTGTGAACAATTTATTTCTAAACCATTTTTTACAGAGGAAACTAAAATATTGTTCTGTCTCTATTTTCTGGGGGTTGTTTCTAACATTCCTATTATCTGTAGATTAAAAATAAGTTTCATTTCAAAGCATGAAAAAAGAAGTCTATGTGTTTTTAGATCACATAAATCTTACCTTAATGTGTTCTCTTGTTTCTCTTCTTGCAGAATTAGAATTTTAGAAACAACATTCTCATGAAGTTTATTGGGATTTCAAATAAGGAAAAAAATAAAGTCTTCAAAAATGGGCATTTCATTCCAAGAAAAGGAAAGCTTCACAATGTCTTTATTGTTAATGAGATTTCATGACTACAGTGAACTAGTTTATAAAGCAGGTTCTCTTGTGCAGTTCTACAGTACATCGAGGAAAGATAATTCATCTATCGTTCACTACCACTACCCTACAAGAAACCTCATCTGCTAATGTGTGTGCTTATTCAACAAAATAATACACTTTTCTTTGTGTGTGTATGCAATTCTTTCACCATAAACCTATGTGAATGAAAGTTCATGAATATTTTTTGGTATATGCAAACTTATTTTGAAAGTTTATTTGCTAAATCTTTGTAAATTCAAGCGCAAGCAATTCTTTCAAATGAAGTTTTCTTTAAAGAATCCCCCGTATTTTCAGATAAAGGAAATATAGTTTGGAAAAGTAGAAAATTGTTGTTGCGGTGTGTGGGTTCCTGCGGTGGCATGGCAAGCGACAGCCTTCCTGGAGAGTGCTGCAGGGTGTCTTAGGGAGAGCAGCGGTGCCATTTCCCATAGCCCTTCCTGGGCGGCCCGCTCAGTCCTGCCTAGACTGCAGGCACCACAACACCGTGATGGTAAAGGGGGCGAGAAGGCTCCCCCCGCACGGGGACCTCAGAAGATCTTTATTCCATGGTGACTCCTAGAGGCAGAGAGCCAGCACGCGGCATGGTTCCCCACGGTAGGGAGCGGGGAGGTGGTGACAGGCTGATCCCCAGAGGCAGAGGGAGCGGCACATGGCACAGTGCTTATCCGGGTTTATCCGGGGATGAGGGGGGCGGAGGGAGCACAGGGACTGATGGTTTCAGGGCACAGGGGGCGGTACACGGGCGGGGTTGGACCAATGGGGAGAATGTGAGGGTGTGGCCAGGACTAGGGGCGGGGAAGGGAGGACCATGTGTGAAGGGCAGGCACTTAGCAAAGAGGGGGAGTGGGGAAATACAAGACCACAAATTGTCTATCTCCTACCTGAAAATAATTAAAATGAACAAAAAAAAATCTGTGGAGAGTAGGGGAAAGATAACTAACCCCTTGAGTATCGGGAATCTTTCAAGAAAGATTTAGTCTAAACCTTGGAGTAAGATTTCACATATCAAGAAAGCACACATCCCAGATTGAAAAAGGGAGAATCCACATGGATGAGGAAGACGCTTCTTGTTGTCATAATCAAAATGAAATTGTAAAGGTGAAGAAAGGATCTGTATGGATTCCTGAAGCCCAGTTCTCCTGACAGGGAAATCTAGTCTAAACTGGGCATTAAAACTAGGCATTTTCATACTTATGCTCATGAACATACATGCCCCTGCACACATAAAACATGGTCAAGGACAGATTTCACTTATAAAATTCCCTGTAAATAATCACATTCCAACCACCTCAAACACAAAGCCCCAAACTGACTGGTCTTACCTTTTGTCCTGGGTTCAGCAAGAACTACCTTTCCCCTTGCTTCTACTAACTAGCAGGAAAGAATCTCCCAAACAGAAATGGAATTGCTTTTTTAATAATTTGTATTATGCTCCATTCTTCTCTATTTAGTGTGTACAAGAAACCACAAGGAGAATTACTCAGCAAAAGCATTTGCAGCATATTCAGGCATGGATGAACACCTACTTGTGTCCCATACTGGATCTGCCCGGCTCATAGGAACAAACACTTATCCCTAGCTCAGGGATAAGTTTCTACTTGAAGATGTTGACTCAGTGAAGTGTAAGCTTTACTGGATACCACAACTGTTAAAAATGCCAATGCAACAAATGCCAGACTGAACATCCTTCTACCAGAGCATTCCAAGAATATAGGTTGCTGAATGGTAAGGTTCTTTATCCTGCAAGTTCTCTAGCTGTCAAGCTGCCAAACTGACTATGCAATATAATGGATTGTTTGGGGTTTGTTTGGTGGGTTTCATTCTAGTTTGGGGGGTTTTTTCCTGCTTTATGGGTTTTGGTTTTTTTGTTGTGGGTTTGGTTTGTCTTTTTGGGGGTTTTTTTGTTGTTATTTGGGGGGTTTTTTTTGTTTTGTTTTTGTGGATTTTGTTGTTTTGGTTTTTTTCAACTTGGTCTTCATCAGGAAAAAAAAAGTGAATCTAGGATTCCCTAAACAGAAGTACAAAACATGTTTCTTTGGCCCTTTTTTTCCCCCAGTCATCAGTTCCTTTAAGCTGTCATCTTCTCTTTTATATTTCGGGTTCTCTATACCCAACCTCTGTATGGCTGTCTGAATGGTCCATCAACAGTGTGCTCAAGAATAATGTCTCAAGAGTAATGGTGAGTTAAAATGAACCACAACATAAAAACACTTTTTAACCTCGGTATTTCTTTTGAGGTTAAGAATACTTGTGTTCTTTTATCCACACACATGTAACAGAGCTTCTTAATACATATTTTTTCTTTTAAGGAAGGGAAACTGCTTTGGCCTGTAAAAAACAGAGGAATATGAAGAATAAAAACCCTTTGTTGAATATGTTTTACACACATAGACTTCATAGATAAAGCATGTTTGCTAAGTTACACAAAAGAACAGCCACAAAAGCTCACAGTTTCTTTATCTTCAATTGTTTAAATGTTTATACCTTCCTGTCCCAGTCACAGAGGCCTTCTGTCTAATTGCTTTGACTGAATCCACTTGCCCACAAAAACTCACCTTCCTTTACTTGCAGCTCCCACACTGTCTTTCTTTTCTACAGTAGATTCGGGGACCCTGAGAAGTGGCCCACCAGGGTACAATTACCTTTGCCGGGGACTAATGACAGCTTTCAACTGCTTCTCTGCTTCCCTCAAAAGTTTTCATTATCCATACCACTTTTGAAAAATAGAAGGGACAAAGTGTTTCCTTTGCCAAGACAAATGCATTTTCTCCTTAGTTGATAAGAAGAGAGAGAGATGACCAAACTCAGAAGAAGAGTGTCATCAAATCCATTTCTTACAGAGCCATAATGGTACTTCTATTTCCTCTAGGTTCATGTTTGTTCTGCTCATGTTCCACTTTTTCACAGAAAATCCAATCAAAAACATGCTTAAAATAACAAGAGTGTCACAGAGGGTTTTAATAATTGAAGAAGTGACCACACAGAGAGAAAAACTGAAAGTTTAGTGTTACTCACATTTAAGATTTTTGAAAAATCAGGATTTTATCTTCTTTTTTTCTATTTTTTTCATTCCTCCTTTCCATTAAGTTTTATGGCTATTTTTTTTCCCCTCTTGTCACTCACATACCAAAGCTAGTGTGCTACTTAGAACAGAGAAAGTTTCACTTTCATTCTTGCAAGGATTATAGCAAGATTTCGAGCCAGCTTCCTTTAATTTGATTACAAGTTGCATATAATTCAAGAACATATTCTTGAATCAAGAAGAATCTGTTCTTGACTGGGTCTCTCCATGTCATATTTTTATTTGGAATGCTCACTTGTACAGAAATGGAGCAATTTGTTTCAATTTACAAAACCATGAGAATGAGATTTCCATTGTATCATCTGTGCTTGAATGACTCTTGTGTTTCTCCAGGGAAGTCAATCTGTTGTGAAGGACATTGACTGCTGTGCTGAGGGAAACATCCTTTGCCTGCAAGGCAGTGTGAACAACCTGAGCCAGTCCATGAAATTCATAACACACAAGCAAACAGACAATGAAATGAAGGGCATTCAGCTGAAAGCACAGACCAGATGCTTCCATGGTATACATTCACTATGGTTCACTTAATTCTGTCAAAGGCTTTACGGCGGCAGAGAGACAGACATGTAAGTGCATATGTTCCTATGTACTTTTTTCTCTTTTTCCCAAGGCCGTGAGAAGGCTTTAATTGGCAGATCCATGACTCTCCTTCCAATCATCCCTGGACTTCATGTTTTTTGAGTCTCTTAAAGGCAGCCCATTTTTGCAAGGCTTTTTGAACTCACCAGATAAACTCTCTGGTTTGTAAAAGACAAGTTTGAAAACAAAGACTTTACTGGTTTGTCTTCTCTTCAGACATGGAGAGACAAACTGTTGCATTCTACAAGCAATAACATGCTGTAAGCTGAATTATTTCTCAAATACAACCATGACCTAAGAGAGGTGGAAAAAGAGAGACATTTATTATTAGTTGGGAAAACATAATTTCATACCAAATATATTCTACTTATTAAAACATCCCTCCTAAAGGCAAAGGTTCCTGTAGAAAAGGATATTTTAGCTCCTTATTGTTTGAAGAACAATTAATCCTCATTCTAATGAAGCATTATGTGATGGTATTCAACAAGTTTCTGATGCATCATTGTAATTACAGAGTGATTAAAACTTCATTGCCTTATAGCAGACTGATTTTTTGTAACGATAACAGAAGGGAAAAAGAAGATAGAGTTTCTTACGTTAATGCCACATCATTACAACGCCAGTTCTTCCCATGGAAGAACTCTGCAAAAACCTTCTTCATACTCCCAAAGACATATCAGAGGGCTCAGAGCTAGAAAATCTGACCCCAGAAACTGTGAACTAACTGTTGACTTGAAACCAAACCTCGTAACTGCAGGTATCAATGCAGACACCAGAGCAAGGGTAAGAAAGCTCCGTATTATGTGTTACTCCTCCTTCTTGCACGGTACTGCTGTGCTATTTAAATTGATGGGATTCTACTGCAATGCATAACCACTTCAGCCTCCTGTGGGAAGGCTGAAGCAAATAGTAAAGACTTATACTGAATTTAAACCTCTGCAGGCAGTGGTTTATTGTTTCAGAGTTACAGTTTCAAAGACATTTTAAAATTATGTACCCTGTCCACCTTTATATCTAATAACAATACAGTCTGCCCACATACCCCTAGGACCAATGAATTCTGTTTGGTTAAAAATATATCTTCCAGACAGTTTTGATGTGAAGAGAGACACAGAGCTCTTTTTACTCATGGCAATTTGTTCCAGTGGTCAGTCTCTTGCTAGAATTTTTGTGTGCACACTGGTTTCCCCTCTTCAAATTTGTTGGCCTTTATCTTTCAGCCACTAGCTCTGTCTTTACCTTTTCCCTCACTACACTAAATACATTTCAGAACCCATTTTTTCTGCTCTGTGTTTATATACTACACTACATATGTTCCCTAGACAGTTTTCTGATAAACCAAAGTCTTTCATCTCTCTCTCCCAGTGTGCACTTCTGACTGCTCTTCAATTTAGTAGCAGTAAATTTTGTGTTTACTTTCTAGACCACCAATAAAAGCGGTGAACAGGCAGATCTGGACTGAGTACTAATGCTTTCACAGCTTGATTCGAAAAGCATCTGCTCAGTAATGGTCCCCCTTGTTGGGGTTTTTGGTATCTGTCAGTTTACCAGTTGACATATAATGGCACTTCTAAGGCCCTATATAATTTGCCACCTGGTTCCAAGTCACTCCACTTATCTCCCACTATTCCCCATTCTTAGCAACGGCTGTCAAATTTCATAAATTTGCTTCCATAAGTCTGCTGCTGCCTGACAAGTCCAGCTCTCATACATCCTCTTTAGGTCTCTTAGAAAAGAAGAAATTCCCTCTATGGGCAAAGGGAACCTGTCTCAGTTGTTGCATTACTTTGTCCCAGACTGAAGTCACACTAAACATTTTATACTTAGCCATGTTACCTTGCTTGACCTTTAAGAACAGCCAGGACGACCTTATCTTTTTCAGACAAGCTGAGATATAAGCACAGCTTATTGCGTACACCTTGTTTCTGCTCCATGCACAGAAAAAACCTCAGGTCTGTGGCAACTTTCTTTCACAGAGGTGTGAAAGAAACTTTCTTTCACCTATGTGTTTGGCTCTGTTTTATTAAGGGTCTGGTGCCTGATAAATACGGAAGGCAGAAATAATTTTCTCACTTATTGTTTTAGCAACAACATGCAGCGGCAGCCTCATGTCTTCAAGACTTAACATTGCCATCCCAAGAGAGTAAAGATGAAAATGAGGAGCTCCAGAATTTCAGCAGGACATGAAAAACAAGCAGGTAACCTGCAGCCCACGCTTCAGTGTTTTTATTTATGCATATGTTTACATGCAAACTCCCTTTGGAAACAGAGGGCTACAGGAGGCAGAGAGAGGGAAGCAGCAGTATTTTCTCTGCTCAGCACCTGTTCTCAGCCTTCAGATGTGCAGCAGAAGAGCTGGGCAAGAGGCTGAGAACCAGAAAGAAAAGGAGCAGGAGTAGGGCTTGACATTTTGAAGAAAAACCTCTCTTCAGGCCACACTGGACCTTGCAGAGTTCTTAAAGAACAATAAAGAGCTGTCGGCATCCTCCCATTCTCTCCTCAGCAGGTTTTCTTTTCTGCAGCTACGCACTTATCTACTAACTACAAGCCTACTAAAAATAGAGAAACAGTGAAAGCTTTCAGAACCTGGGTGTAAAAATCTCCACAAACAAAAGGTTCCCCAACTCACCCAAGCTTTCTCACACTAAAGAAAAGAATATATTCCCTAGTTAGAAGGGCTGCATCTGGGAGGAGGGAATGCTAAATATATACCTGTTCAGAAGTACTTAGTGCTAGAATCTGACAAACTAGGTAGCCCAGTAGCCAAATGCCTCAAAAATAAAGTGAAAATTGATGCCAGTTTCTTTAAGAGAATGTTGCTGTTTTGGGGATTTTGTCCCTTTAACCGCTGCAATTTTCAGTTTTCCTTTTTTTCTCTGCCAAATTTTATTTCATTATATTTCTTGGACCACCCCAGACAACACTTTGTTTCTGCTTGATGTGGACACCCTCCACATTTTGTAGATTTTTATAGTCCTAACCCTGCCTGTGAGCCTGTCCTTTGTTGGGAATCATCAATTCTCATTTGGAGTATCTCTGATGCCTGCAATATCTGTTATTTTCCAATTCCAGCATCAAACTATCTCTCATTTTAGATAGTTACAGAGTGTGCTCCCATCCAGAACACCAAGCACACATAACTATCTGTATTTCTAAACTCATTGTATCATCAGGAAAAAATTTGCCATAATTAAGAGTCTAAAACAAACATATCCCACTGAGGGCCTTTAAAATTTAAGGCCCATCCACCCTTGTGTCCTGCACTGTGTAATTTGTGAAGTGCTGTGTTAGCACGACCATGGAAGTCTAGATTTGGCATGGGTAGACATTCCATTCACCCTTCCAACTAATTCATAATCTACACAGTATTTTAAGTCTCAGACAAATGACTGTGGAATAACAATGCACATACCGATCATCTCTCCAGTCTAATAATCTGATTTGAGTTGGAACCTGCTGCAATGATGACATTTCACAAGGAAGTAGTTGAATGCCTTCTCTTCAATCTTTCTGTACATCAGAGATCTCAGGAGAGAAGTTCTGCACAGGCAGAAAGAGCTACAACCTTATTATATGGAGCTAAAGGAAAGGGACTGTGTAACGTATTCTGTTTTCAAGACTTTTATGCTTGAGAAATATTTTTAATGTCCATGGCCAAATTATAATTTTTCTATAACCAAATTCAGTGAAAAGTGGTGGGTTTCTCATTATTTGATTAGAAGATACGCAAGAGATTATTTCTTTCCTCAACGTACTCAAGCCCTTTTTCTTGCTGACTGATGCAGAAGGAGGGTTTGGCTGGAAAATACAATGCTTTAAACAAAAACAAAAGTCTGGGTCCAAGTCTCACCTGCTGTGATATGGAACAGAACACCTGACTAATGAGCTAAGTACTCCACACCTTGTGTGTGTTCTTCTGCAGGTATAAACAAGAAGATGTTTTGGGCCCTCAGCAGAGAAACCTAAATTCAGGCTGGGTTTTCTTAGAGCTTAGTGTCACAACCCTCAAAACAGACAAACAAAACAAACAGAATAAAGAAACCAAAAACAACCAAACAGTAACACAGCAGCAAAACAATGACCCAAAACTCAAGTCCTTTCAGAGGAAATGTGGCCAGGAGAAAGAAGGGAGTTTTTCTTCATTCTGCTCAGTTGGTGGGATGCCGAGATGTGAGCATAAAGGCTAAGGAGCACCTGCATCCTCTAAGAAGTACAGTAACCAGAATGAAAAGAAAAAAATATTCTCAGCAATCCAGCTTCTTCCCAGTGAAAGAACTGGAAGTTTCATTTGCCCTCTGTCTCCTTTACCCCACTCTTACTCACCCAAAATGCCTTATAAAGCATTGTCACCCACTGACAAGCTGGAAATTATATAGTCCAGGAATAATAAGGTAATCTGAACTAAGCTGTTTGCTGTCAGGTGGCTGAGCCTGACATGCACCCTCCAGTAACACAGATCCCCATTGCTCTGTGTTGGCAAGTACCCACTTGCCTATTGACCCAATCCAAGGCCTCTGGAGGACCAAACGCCTCCAGAAATCCTGCAGGATGACGTTGGAGGGAGATTTGTGAAAGAAAAACACTTGCACTTCTAGTCACTTCTTTTTCTCTCACTGGTAAAGGATAGCCAATGGAGAATCCATCATCTCTCTCCACAGCCAGAAGGGTTTCTGTCCCAAACAGACAATCTTCCTAGATGGTCCCTTGCACATACCAAAGAAATACAAGTCATTGAAAAACCAAGCAAAGAACTCTTGCAGGGAGATGGGTGAATACCCTGAAGCAGAAGACAAATATATGGGCTTAATACCTCAAAAGTAATATCATTTTAATTCTGCTGCTAATCAAGATAATATTTTGTGGTCTGTGTCTGATCTTCCTTGTTGGTTTTGGGGCCTCCAAACTCTGGCAGTGACCTATCAATGGAAAACTAGGTTAGGATATCTTCAATAGCAGCACTGCTCAGCATCACATCTACTCATCTTTCCTAAACAGATTTAAATAAAGATCAACACAGGGGATGGCAAAGGTAAGACATAATTCATCCCAGATCCTCGACACTATTTCATGGCTTTACTGCTGTCATCTCCTTTCTTTCAGGCCAGCCCCATGACTGAGTTCCTCAAATATGGATGCTTCTGCTGCCTGCACAAAGTGCTGGTGTTAGTACAGACAAGCCCATATATTACAAGAACATGTGCAAATATTAGCAGGAATTCAACAAAATACTAATATTTTTGTGGAGCATCTTAAGATAATACAGACATGCACTGGCTCATATCAAACAGGAGCTGATATACTTGCTTTTAGGTGAGCCTGTTGCAAGTTAAATGTTACAAGTCTGTTACCACTCAATTATGAGAGTACTAGGAGTACTTTGTATGGTCTGTGAAGAACCATAGAAATACACAGGATTCACAGGGGCACAGAGCAGAATATGTGTATAAAGAATGAGTCAACCTATCTGTTTTAAAATGTAAGGAGCAGAAAAACATGCAGAGCACAAGGAATTAGGCACATGAACTCATTCTAAAAATAATGGGAGCTATGTACCCACTAAGGATTACGCGCTGAAAAACAGCACAGCTCAATAAATCCCTAAGTGCCCAGATAACATTCAGAGGAGAGGACACATCACTTCTGTAATATAACATATGAACTGCAGCATTGCCGTTGTCCTAGGGGAAAACATTTCATAAGACATTGATATTTTTCTTTTAAAACTCTTGTAGGAGCAAAACTCTCTCTCTTCCATGCTCTCTTTCTATTTCTGCATTAGAAGAAGTTGTCATATATAGATACTATTTTTTTTTGAAGAGAAGCACTGTGTCCAAGGAGACTCTACCCCTAATGCAACCCAGAAAATTTTTGATGTTGACATGACTTTTGACAGATTGACACCTCAAAAAAAAAAAAAAAAGACAAGGACTGTTTCTAGAATGAAAGTATTTTGGACACTTTGGGGGGAAGGCTACTCAGATCACCTTAGGTGGTTTTGAAAAATGCCACTTTTTTTTTAATCTGCCATGGGAATGAATAGAAGCATTGCCCTGTTGCATATAAGCCTCAGCAATTAAGCAAAGGCTCCCTACTGTGTTAGTACAGTTGTACAGTTCCTTTCTTCCAGAATTATCCAACTGAGGACAGCAACACAAACATATCAAGCCCAACTAGAAAAAAAAACAAAGAAGCAAACAAACAAAAACCCCCAACAAAACAACAAAACCCAAGCACTGCAAAAAATGAAATGAACAAAAGGAAAAAAACCCAAACAACAGACAAAAAGAATTTTCCAAAGGCAGCACTTTCAATATGTTATAAAGCTATTTCCTAGCACTGATATAAAAAAATCCATCAGGTCTGATATTATATTTGATTAAACAGGTGAAAGGAAAGCAAACAAGGGTTTTTGCTAACCATAACTTGCAATTCCTCACCTGAGCTCTCCATCTGTCTTTGAAGTTCACTACTGCAAACACAGAGCCACAGACTGGTATGTGTTTTGTAAAACTCAGCCCTAAACCCTTCACTGGAAAGGACAGAGGGGTTTGCTTGGGAATAGATTACTGAAGACATGACAAGTGCCAGCCTAAGCAAAGTGTTTTAAGTCAATGCACAGAAAATAATTACATTTCTATTTTGGTGAAGCACTCGAGCATGTGCCTATCTCTAAGTGGTGACATAAAAGCTTTGTTGAATAGAGATGAGCCTTCTTGCATTCTGAGGATGAGACACACACTTAAGTTCTTGTCTAAATCAGCATCTACTTGAACAAATATAATCTCCTGAATTTCCTCTTATTATTTACACACAGAAAACTTGCAAGGACAAAAGCATACTGATAGCTGATAAATCCACTCTCTCCACTACATCAAGGGGGCTTTTTGCCCTCGAGATTAACTTTCTTTCCTCTCTGAACCCATTGAGCCCATGTCTACTCAAAAAATACAGATATGCACTTCAGGCAACTTCTTGGAAAAAAAATAAGTGCCATAAGATGTTTCAGAAATTGCCCACAGTGGGACACTGTACCAATAATATGGCCCAAAAATGAAGAAATTATAGTTACACTACCAGCGAAGGACCCATTTACAGAAACAAGAGATCCTCATGTACATCAACCCAGACTAGATAGCATTAAAAATCAGTGATTTAAAAGTGGAATGGTTTTAAAATGTAATTGTTGAAAGGCAACCAATAGGAATCAGCTGGTAAAGGAAAGTGGGGAGTACTGCTCCTCTCCAAGTCAATCTCACCTCTGGAGCAAGAGCTCCCAAACATTTACAGATAAGTGGTCACCATCTAAGATAGTAGGTGGCATCTCTACAGACCACCACTGTGTGCTGGAGTACAACATAGACTTCTCCTGTAAGTTGTCTGTTGCAGAGAAAAAAACCCTAAACCTCAAATACTAAAGGTCTTACAATGTTAGAACTAAAATATTCTGCAATTTATACTTGCTTTACATGAAAAAAGTCTGACTCACAAATATTCCACACCCAACACATGGTCGTTCTACATCAGCCATCACCTGGACAGATGAAAAATTCCCAAAACAAGAAAATTAACCATTGCTTAAGAGTCAGAGGTCACTATCTTGTTCCATACAGGTGTAAAAGTGAAATTTAGTAATCTAAATGTAATGGTTGCAAACCATTTTCCTTTTGCCAAGCCTAAAAACATCAGTCTACTCATCCTAGAGAAGCAGAAAAATGCAAATTATAGTTAAAATAGCTAAAGATGATTCAAAACAACTAGGAGATGTCCCCAAAAGTCACAACCCATCTGTTCTGAATGAAAATCACATGGATTAAGAAGTCACTTTTAAAGAGACAAGAAAAATCTGTCAATACACACACACTCACACAAAGAAGATGACAGCATTATAACACTGAATATGAATTAAAAGCTAGAAAGAACAGAAATTTTATGCAGCAAATAATAGACATAAAAGTAACTCTCTGAGTAACACTCAGATTTTTTAAGCACAACAAGAACACAAATGATTTCAGTAATAGTGCCTATGGATTACAAGTTATGTATGATAATATAAAAAAGGGCAGAAGTATTAAACATTTTTCTTCTGAATTTTGTGAAGGAATAGTGAAAAGTATTTGCATCCTTTAAAGATTAAAATATACTTCTGCATCATCTTCAGTTATTGTTGAAATGTAAATTCCAGTTTAACATTTCAAAAATAAAGCTCTCAGGAAAGCAAAGCAAAAGAAGCCACAAAATGAATGCAGTCATACAAAAAAGAGCTGGCTGAGAAGTAACCGGGACCACTGAAGTAGGTTTTCAGTAGCTTCTGGAGGCCTAAAAAGTTTAGCAGTACAAGGAAATAAAGCAGTGATGGAACAATACTTCACAAAGGCAAATGGGCTGACTGGTTTAACATCAGCAATCAGTAGACCTGGCACCAATCCCAACAAAATAATGAAATGACTAATTTATGGCACTGTTAGGTATTAAAAGAAATGCAATGTAATCAAAGACAATGAACATGGGCTTATGAATTCTAAATCTTGCTTTCAAATGAGCTTTTGCTGATAGGAGGGTAAACTTGTTAATGTAATAGATTTCTGTAAAGTATTAGATTTGACCTTAATTAATGAATTGTAATTATGCAAGATCGGCATGGCATGCATTACACAAATTCAAACCTCCCAAACTAATAGACCTTAAAATGTTGTTTTAAATATAGAGCCATGGTTGAACAGTAGCATTTCTGGAGATGTGTTCTGAGACCTAACATACTTCCTAGATATTAAATCGACTGCTCAGGGGAGGGGAGAGGCATCCCAGATTCTAGGCAATAAATTTACAGATAAACAGAAGGTGGACGGAACACATTTGGATCATCCTAAACAGTTTTTAAACATTCCCCTCAAGCATAAAATCATACATCTTCTAAGAATACAGACTTCTGGGCCAGGTATTAGACACAACCTCTGTTTATCATCCAAAGTCCTTTGCTGCAGAGTTACAGACATCTGAGTATCCCAGAAAATGTTTTCATGAAACTTGCTGTGGAAGGAGATGCTTTACAGGATCAATTCTGAAATACAGGCTAAAGACCCAAGCCCTGTGTGCCCATGTAATAAGCATTATATAAGAGTTCAGCTCTAGTGTGCATTTACCAAAAAAAGAATGTGGCAATATATGACTGTATAAAAAAATAGCCTAAAGAATGACTGAAGACTTGGGAAACATCCTGTATAATGAACAGTCAAAGAAGCTCAGGGTATTTAGCTGTCAGAGAGAATATTAAAGTTTGTTTCAACTGTATATCAACATACACACAGAATACAAATTTGACAGAAGGCATTTCAATTTAGCAGACAAAAAATTGTGAAATTCACAGCACCTTAAAGCTTTGTCTGGCTATGTTCAGACTAGAATAAGAAATGTATTTAGGGAACAATGAAGATAACTGAAGAGTTAGTTTAAATAGCATAGAAACCAAAAAGACCAAATGTTACGCTGCTTCTAATGCTATTTCTTTCCTACTGAGAGTTTATGCAGTGTGAACATTAAAAAACAAACAAAAAACCACCACACCCAACAAACCTAGCCAAACTGCACGTTTGATACCATTGAGGCTCGAACACTTCTGCGCATGTGTTATACTTTTAGCGTGAGGGTTTGGAACACAATAAACATATTCTATTTTTTGTTTGTTTGGGTTTTTTGGTTTTAATGCAAAATGCCAATCAAATACCTTTCTAATACAAGTTTTTGCTGCATTTCACAAAATCCAGAAAAAGAAGCAGATTCAGGCCAAACTCTATCTAACACCATTCTTTTACATCTGTACCATCCTGTTATTGCTGCTGTAAAACATTGAATTGAGACTAATTCATACCCACTGTTCTCTGTGCAGTCCAGCATTAATCAAAATACCCTGATGTCCCCAGAGCACCAAGAATTTGCTGACCGCCTTTTCCCACTACTGCAGTCTTAGCATATAGTTTGTACTTTTAGTAATTGCAGGACAAATAATCACAACCTTTAGCTTTAGCAATAGCATCACAGACATAACAATAGCACTTCCATAATGTCCATGCTAATATAGTGATATTAATCCATGTGTTAAGATTTTGCTGATTTCTTACTATAAAAAATATATAATCAGTAATATAAGCAGTACCATATGCAGTCATTTCACTATTATTTCGTAATTCACTGCAATTGAATAACTATATTAAAACAACTGATTGTTAACTAAGAGTTAATTTGATGTCAATCTTCAGTAAAATAATAAAAAATAATTGGTTACTTTGCATAAATCTTAAAATTATGAAAATGATATTTCAGCTGACAAGAAACCCGATTAAAATTTAAGACCTTAAACAAAAGTTTAAGCATTTGCTTTAACTCCAATTTGCATTACAAATAACATTACTCCACAACTTGAGTGTAATGATGAGTCCAGCAGATTTGGGCTTTAATGAGGGCCCTGATTAATGATGAACAGCTGGCCACCTTAAATCAGGATGTCTGCTGAGAGTGGGCAATTTGAAAAACCATAGGCTGTCTATTGCCAACATTTCAGAAGCAATGCCAAAAATCTAAGAAATTAGGGGAAAAATGTCTTTGCTAGGATTTAACCCTCTGGCTATCCCAGGTGCCTGGAGAGAGTGACAATGTTCATTAAGTCAGCAACAGAGAGACATAGCACAAGAGTAAAATTTGACTGTCCTTTCATGGCTGCAGTCAGATTTTGGTGACGGACTTGAAAACCCACAAGTATTTGATCTCTCTTCTTAGAAAAATGACCAAAATATTTTCACAGCTGTACTGCACAGATTAGTGAAAGCTACTACAAAACAGCAGCTCTCCACTGGTGAAAGATGTTGTCCCCTTTTTTCTATCACTTGAGTAAGTAAATTTCTGCAACACACTGTAAGTATCAGCACTGCATGCTATAACTTGCATGACAGAGCTAAGAAAAGCATTAGAACAACTTAGTAAATAAAAATGTGTCAGTTAAATAATACCATACACATTCTCTTAATAACTAGGACAAATACCAGAATCCAAAATCCAGAAAGGTGTAACAATACCAGTTGCCATATATTTTTTTTAATGTTACCCCTTTTATATTTTACAATTTTCATGACAAATTACTGTATAGTCCATTATAAATAAGCCAAGAACATCCTAAACTCTAATTAACTATCACAGTAAACTGAGAGGAACATTACCAAGTTACTCTGTACCTAAAAGGTTATCGCACCTCTCTCTTCTCAACATTTTCTTTCCTTAGCCATTACACATCCCATTAGTTTTGCTAACTTTGCTATCCTGCTTTTATACTGTCACCTCTTGCAATAAATTCAACATTCTTTTCCTTAAACCATTACACCATCAGCTGCAAATCCATGGTGATTCAGCCTTGCTCTCTATTTACCCTAATTGCCATTCTCTCCTGAGCGCTTGTCAAACGCCACGTGTAGGGTCCGAATAACACACATATTACTTCAGAAAGGAACAGTGGCTCCTGTGTGAAACCTCCTTGACCAAGCACAGACAACCTCGTGTGTGCTGGCTGCTTGTTCGAATGGCACTGTTTGCAGTCCAGGACAGTCAAGAAAACCTGGGTGAAGGGGAAGAGAACTTCATGATCACTGGATGAACCCTCGGTGTAGATGATGAACCCCAAACAATGCTAGACCCAAATCTCAGATCGCACAGGATTATGAGAGAGAGTCAATGGCTACTGGGCTCTCATCTTGCAGGCAAACTTCTGGGTCAGTCTCACTGTAGTATTTTATGCTTAGCCCTCACACCAAGGTTGATTTATTCAAAGTTTCTTTATAGATGTGTCATGTTCTCTTCTCTAAAAATATGTTATCTTTGACTTTCTAACAGACAGCTAAAAGCAAGGGCCACACCAGCAATTCCACGCTGCAATGGAATTTCCATCTCAGCCGTTTCACAAGAGAGATACTCCTCCCTAAGTAATCAGCACAAAAGACACCTTTGGAGACTGAAAACACTGACACAGCCAATTCACAGGATTTGCTGCTTGCACAGACAAGTGAGAAGGCATGGGAGACTAGAAGGAAGCTTTCACATTCCTTGCATCTATAGATACAAATCTGCCACTGGACTCAGGGAAGCGCTCAGCTGTTTTCTTCAGTAAGGTTTTAGAGAGCATAAAGTTGTCTAAAGTGATAGGTGCAAAATGGCTGTCAGGACTTACTGATTAGACTTCATTATACCAGCTGCTAATTACTGACTCTGCTTGACCCCATACAACTGCATAAAGGAGAGGCAGGCACCATGGATGGCATTTGGCCTGAGGTGCCTCGTGCAACTAGAGCAGAAAAACAACAGTGTGAATGTTAATGTACTTCTCAATGAGACATTTTATTCTCCGTTTGCGGGTTTTGTTTTAATATCTCACATTACAAGACAGCACTTCATTTTCTTCTGCTTATTCCCTCTCCCAGCAAAGCTACAGAACTCCATGCTGCACTTAAATCAATTACACTTTTGAATGAAGAATGTTGAGCTATTTGACAAAATTTGCATTGTTTTAAAACTATGTATATTAAGATTGTGAACAAGAGATTCTTGCAGTATTTGACAGGAAAAGCTATACAATGCTTCTGCTGAGCTGTCTATGTTTTGTATTCCTGACAATTGTATAACTCATATAGTGGCAGTTGTGACGTGCTTGCTTTCTTTAGTTACTGCCTCAGTTAGGAGTCAGAGTGACTGCGTTACTTGTATGGCATTTCTTGGAAAGAGACCAAACTGCTGCATTCGGGCAGTTTGAATGTGTCTCCTGGAGAAGCAATATTTCCTCTAAAGTGACTGAGATACAGATGAATGAAAGAGAGTCAAAAATATGGGACACAGCTGCTACAGCTCTAAATAACTACCCATTTTCACCTCATAAGCATTTGCGTGGGAAAACTAGTTGCTGCGAGTACAGTGTCTTCAGTGTAATTTAGTCACCAGTTGGCACTTAATTTGATCCTCCATTTAATTTGATCAAGACCTCTGAAACTAAATCATCTGGTGCTTAAAAATACAACTTCCACTCCTAATTTTTTTTCTGCTTTAGTCAGGATAAATTGCTGCTGGATAAATTGATTCTTGACTACAATTAGTTGCTATCTAATTAATGGTGATGAGCATAAAGAAATGCTTATAAATAAGTGAAAAAGGACATAATCCAAAACAGATGGAGGCTGATCAAGGAAAACTTGTGGAACAGCTAACTACAAAAGTATTTTTGAAAGAACTGCCATAACAGCACTCAGGGCTCAGCATTTCACTCCTCTTATTAGTATACTACATGGTAGTCACTTACTTCCAAAATGTTCTTGCTAAGTGTTGCACCCATTTTCACAGGTGAGAAAACAGAGATCTAAGACTTCTTACATGACTGTGTGGGTGATACATCTGTACCACATCTGGAAACAAGATCACTTAACACAGGACCTATCTGTCTCCTTACAGGCCAGACAAGACAGACCCTAACATAGCATAGGTTCCAACGGCGACATCAGTAATACAGGAAGCCACAGGTTTCAATGAGAAGTGTGAAAATAACCATCAATATTCAACAGAAAGGATGGCTTTATAAAATCAGGGGACACATTACTTTTTAACTCTGTTCCTACAGGGATTTTGCTTTTTATCCTCAGAGTCCAAATATTTGTCCCACATAGGCTGGGTAGAATTAAACTTTTATTTTCTCTCATAAAATATGTAAATAAGATGTGTCTAATGAAGAAAACACTTGGTAAATAACGACAGAGACATATACAGCAGACAACGGATAATGCCACTGGTAGCCAAAAAGCCAAAGAAAACTGATTAAATACTCCGTAGCACATCAGCTCAAAATTCCTCAGCTCAAATGTTTGTAGCATCACTTAACATCCCAACTAACTCTTTAGTAGAGCCAGACACATAATGTATGAGGCTGTGAATGATCCATTATCACTGCATGGTATCTTGGTAAAGCTGAATACAGTAAGAATACAAACATGGCAGATACTGATAACACATCAAGCACGGAGAATACTGATATCCTGCTTTCCCAGCAATCATGAGTTTTTGTTCCTGCCCTGATCCACCACTCCCATACCTCACTCCCCCACCACTGAAGTTTGAAGTTTTTCTCTTCTCCAGCCACGAAATTACTTGCATTCCAGTTTCATCCTGCACCAGTTCTTCCTTGCTTAATTTTATTTTTCAGATCAGGGGCTGTAAGTTGTCCAACAACATCATTTTCATTAATTCATCCCATGATAGTTTATTCTGAGTGTAGCTTGTGTCAGCAGCACATTTTTGTAGCTCAGGTAATTTCCTCCTTTTTAAAATAAATCAGGGCACTGACAGCTCCTCTGTTTTGAAAGATGCAATGAGATAAGACATCTGTTATTTTTTCCCCAGTCAGGACATTTAAAAAAAAGTTCACTACAGCATTTTTACACCATCTTGCACGCCTCACTTCTGTATCTCAAGAGTCAAACATACAAGAGGAGAATGCTTAATAAGCACCTGATGCAGAGAGTGGGTTAATGAGACTTGCAGTCAAGGGTTCTGATTAATTTTGAAGCTGTCTTATTAGAGGATGATGTGGATTATGAGAGTAAAGTGAAGCACTGCACAACAGCATCTGACTTTCAGAGAATCCCATTCCAGTTACCATGGGAAAAAAAAAAAAAGGAAAGTAGACGTAACTAGTTACTACAGTACAAGAGGTATGCCCATTGCAACCTGTCAGGGACAACTTCACAGTCAGAAATTGTGGCTCAAATATGACGTGGTTTTAATTGTTCATGATTCAGAGCACCTTATGTTGACTGCAACTCTGTTACAAATAACAACTACTTTGCAGAAAAAGAAAGACAGCAGCAAAGCAAAGCCACACCACTTAAAGTGCTGCTTATTTCCATTGTCAGCCGTGGAAAGAGCATTGTCTCGCTGGGACACAAAACAAAGGGACAGAAATTTGAGACTGCGCTTTTGCCTCAGCCCAACAGCATTGCAGATTACCAGAAAAAAAGGAATAGAGCAGACCTAATTAGGGGGGTGGCAGCATCCCAGACTGGCACCAGCAAAGTGAGGTAGCCCTCACTTGAGTCAAATGATTGAGGAAGAGATTTCATCCTTCTCCTATCGTGGCTGCATGCCTTGCCCCATATCTCCATGTGACTACATTCAGCTTATCTCAACTTAAGCATCAAGAATTTTTTGAGTAATTATTGTTCATCTGTTTCCTTACACAGACTTTGAGATGGAGGAATACTACAGCTAAATACAGTACTTCATGTGGCCCATGAGAATGGCATATTTTAAATTTAAGGAGATTTTATTGGTTTTATGTCCACTGCTTTACAATACATGCTGCATTTGCCATACTCCCAGCTACTGTAATTATTATAAAGTCATAGATAAGAAGTGAAGTAAAAATCAGACATCGCCTTTGTACCTAGGAATAATTTAGATGTGCTTTAAGTAAAGAAACTCTCATAGCTGGATCTACCTACGTTTCTCTCTCCCCAAGGGAATTTTTTCCAGTTTTAATTAAGGAAACAATACAAAAGCATACTTTCTGAAGCTGTGTATTTGTACTGATATTAGAAAAGGCAGCACTCTGTTTGAAAGTTAATACTTTTCTATATCCCTGAAGAGTTATTCATCAGCACACCTACAAATACACACTTCCTGTAAATTATAAATCAAAGTGCTCTTACCCTTGGTTGTCTCAAAGATGATCATTTTAGGTAGAAAGCTGTGTGTGGAGCCTGAACTACACTCTTGAACTGGTTAAAAATAAACTATTAAAGAGAGGCTGGGAAGGACTTTGAAAAGCAGCAGGGGAGAAGGAAAACAACACCAAATAGCTCAGGTGAGAGATGAAGATAAGTTTAGCATCTAGCAGAGAAAAATAAAAGCCTTGCCTTTGTCTCGGGGTGCCAGTGGACACTCAGTGCCTCATGTGAAGCTCTGTGGCTGACAGATTACAGCACAGCAACCTTTAGTTGAATGACACATAGTCTCACCTCACTGGCCTCCTGAAGGAGGGGAAGGGAAGTGTATCCCTACTCTACATAAGACTACCTGAAGAATAGACCGCTAATCACCCCCCTTCTTAAATGAAGTTTATCCTAACCAGATTTTAGTGTGGGGGTTTTTTTAAGAATAACATGTCTGTAGTAGAATCCTGAGATCATTAAAGTTGAAAAAGATCTCTAAGGTCATCAGGTCCAACCACTAACCCCAGCATCACAGTGTTCATCACTAAATCATATGCCCAAGTACCACATTGTGGATGCCTTTTGAACAATTCCAGAGTTGGTGATTCCATCACTTTCCTATGCATCCTGTCCCAATGCATGAAAATCCTTCCAGTGAACAATTTTTTCCTAATATCCTATCTAAACCTCCCCTGGTGCAACTTGAGGCCATTTTCTCTGATCTTGTCACCTGTTACCTGGCAGATGAGACTGAATCCTTACTGGGCTACAACCTCCTTTCACGCAGTTATAGAGAACAATAACGTTGTCCCTGAGACTCTTTTCCTCCAAGTTAAGAGAAAAAGTTGAACAACAGACACACTAGTTATTATGTGCTAAACAAAGATCTAGAATACTTTAAAAGAAAGTATTATTGTTTTTGGGGAAAAAAAAAAATCTAAGTCAAAGAGTAGCCTCAAGGCCACACCAGAAAGATTACAGTAGTGTCAGAAGTCCATATCAAGTTCCTCCATGTCCATGCTACAGCCAGCAGTCTAAACTATTCTGACACAGACAATTAGACCAAAGAATCAAGTAAAAAGGAGAGAAGAAACTAACTACACACAGGAAATGTGGACAGAGAGCCTGCCACTTGCTAGATCACCATGGAGCTTGTTATTGCTGCTGCATTACATTCAGTTTTTTCAATAATTTAATAGCAACTCAATCAGGTTTGCCATACCCAGACAAAATATAACAAATTTTTATAGTCAAATAGAAAATGTGAGAAATATTTATAGTCAAATAGACCAGTTGGTAAATGCAATATACTAATAACATCATCAGTAGGAAGTATATTAGCAGTATTATTATTACTGGGACCAAAAAACCTAAACCAAGGCCTCAAAACATCACCATGATGATATCCTGATGTGGTTCTGATAAGCCTTACTTCACACAAAAGCATGTGAGATAATGGAGATGCACAGCTACCCATGGAACTAAATAAGTACTGACAGCAACAAACTCAAGATCATAGTAGAAGAATAAAGGTACACAACCAGTACCAAAATAACACATTCAAAAACCCAAAAGCAATTACAATGGTTTATCATTGTTCAAGTTGCCTTTTATTCACAGAGGCAAAGACGTAAGATTTTGAGATGAATTTACCCACTCAGTCCCAGAAAAGTAAAACAGGGTAGGATGATTCTAGCAGGATTTGTTCACTATTCATGAACACCTTCTAATCTGGATTTAGAGTTTAGCATGCAGAAGTGCCACTTTTCACAGTAAACTGCAGATTTAGCAGAATTACACTGCTAATTCTGCAGACAGAGCTTTATTGGACTTCTCAGTGCATACATTTAAGTTAAAACTTTACTCCCCAACTGAACAGTAATGGCAAAGAAAAAGCAAACGAGAATCTTATAAGATGTAGATGACCTTCCTGTCCAGCCTGAGGCAGTTATCAGTGAATTTGATTTCTTTTCCACCAGACTGTTTGAGTTGGAGCACTTTCTCCACCTATTTGTAATTGGTAATACTTAGATTTCACAAATCCCCCCATTTACTTTTCTTTCTCCAAATTCCATTCTTCTACAGCCTTAGTTTAGCTTTATTTAGACTCCTTCAGCCTTCAATTCAAGTATCAACTGCCCAAAAAAACCTAACCTAAATTAATGCAGAGGACCTAAAAATCATTGCTCTGGAGAGCTTTCTTCAGAGGAGGCTGGGGAATAAGTGTAAATGCATCCATTATTTCTCTCATTGAAATACATTTCTGAAATTTCAGAGCATTCAGATGAACACTTCTTGATCCAAATGGCAGGAATCTCATCAGCTTAATGGACATTAGAACTGGGTATCAGTGAAAAGGCAAAGCATAGCAATTTCTCTGAAATGCTAGTATTACCAACAAATTTATGAGGACAGAGAAGACATCTCTTTGATGTACAAGGACCAAGTTTGTGAATGCTTACACAAGTTGAACAGACGTTGACTTGATGGGAAGCACTCATGGGTGCTGAAGGAGTAGGCCAACATCACTGTGAGATGAACTCCAATTATCTTTGCAAGGTCATGGCACTGGCTTGGTGCATAAGGAAGTAGGGAGAATGGGATGTAATGGATGTTGCTTGCAACAAATTTAGCAAGGCATTAACACTATCTCCCATGACATGATAGACACCTGATGAATTATGGGGTAGGTAAATAGAGAAGTAGACTGAAAACTGACTGAGCTGCTGGACTCACAAGATTGTCATCAGTGTCACCGAAATCCAGTTGGAGGCAGTTGCTTGGTGTTCCCAAGAGATGTGTTCTGAGATCAATACAATTGAACTTCTTCATGACAAGTCCCATTAATAATAGGAAAGAGTGCAACTTTAGCAAGTTTTCAGATTATATTGAATTAGGAGGAGTGGTTGATACATCAGGCTGTTTTGCTATTATGCAGAAGAGTGTTAACAGACTGGAAAAGGGAGGTGACAGGAGCTTCCTGCAGTTTAACAGGTGAAAATGCAAAACCCCAAACCTATGGAGAAACAAACCCATCCACGAGCACATGCTGGATTCTGACCAGCCAAAACCCAGCTTTGCAAGTAGGACCTAAGTGTAATGAAGGACAAGTAGAACACATAACAGCAATGTGCCCCTGCAGAAAAGGCCAACAGTACTCTGAGCTGCATTAAGGAAATATTACCAGCAGGTCAAGGTAGGTGTTCCTTCCTCTCTACTTGGCACTGCTGAGGCAAGTTTGGAGCATTGAGTCTGATTCTGGGCTCCCCAGTACAAGAGACATCTGTACGTACTGCAACAAGTCCAGTGAATAGCCATGAAGATGGCTAAATCTTGGAGCATGAATTATTCTAAGGCAATTAGGAGAAATTTCTGATCTGTAGCCCTTGTCTCTAGAGCTGATTTCAAATTCCAAGGCATCAACTGGGAACATCACTCTACTGTGGAAAACAGGTGTTGTAAATTCTTGAAGTTTGTGGGAGATAACTTGAAATACAGGAAAACCTATTTAAACCTAAGAAAATGCTTTTTTACGCTGAAGATGATCAAACATAAGAACAAGTTGTGGAATGTCTGTCCTTGTAGATATTCGAAATCAGATTGGACACAGCCCTGAGCAACCTCCTGTAGGTTAACACACCTCTCTGATCCAGTTGGGGTGGGAAAAGTGGACTATGGACCAGATGATTTCCAGAAGCATGTCCCCACTTCAGTGATTCTGTAATTCGCCCTGGGAAGAATCACAGGATGGGCACACAGGATAGTCTGCAGACATCAGGTTGCTGACTATCAAAACAGAAGCTCAGTTCATCCTAACCCTGCTCTCCATTGCAAAAGTATTTGACCAAAAGTGAGCAGATTTGCAAATCCTTGCAGCAGACAGATCTTGGAAGTTGTAGAAGCATCCAAAAATTTTGCTGACAAGACAAAGACCCTCCAGCTCAACAGCCAATTCTGTGAAGTGTTCACAGCTGCTTCCAACCATGCTGAACCAAACAAATTTTCCATCAGTCTCCTGTGACTGTAAACAGCACTCTAACACGTCTTTAAACTCGGCAGAATTGCACGATCAAGCAACAATTTTTCATTGTGCTTCTAGCCTGCTTGACTGTTTATTCATTCAACTCAGAATTCACTGCACTTAGGTTAACATTAAGATTTCTTCAGATATGCCTTCCTCTTAAGTCTTTGAGCCATCAGCAAATTAGCAAGGTTACTAAAAGCATTGCTGTGAAGGTAATGCTTTATATTTAACAGATGTGAATAGCCCATTCAAACCCACTTCTGCTCTTGACCTCTGTTATTTAACTCAAACATCACAATGCAGACTGACCCAAAGAACAGCAACACGAGAGAATGGCACTATTTCTGTACCGGTGCAAGGACTATTTAAGATTGTCTGTGTTGACTTGCTCTGCAGTCTTGCTTTTAAACCTGATGCTTGAATATTTCCTTGCCAAATCGCTAAAAAACCCACAGATGAAGGGTTTGGAACTCAAACATATAGCAAGGACGCACATTAAAGAAAAGCTTTAAGAAACTGAGAGAATTCATGCTGGTTCAATTTCTGCCTGTGCAAAGAGGAAAGAGTTAATTTGCAATTTTTTAGACAGAATAAATTTCTGAGTTATTTTTGCCTAATTGAAAAACCAATATTTCCTACCGGTTTCCAGATAATTCTTGTTTCTTTTTATTCTACCAGGCCAGGACCATGGCTTTTAAGATTTGCTTACATCTCTTATTTCACCACCGTTTTTTAACTGTAAGATTTTTTTTTTTCTAATTTCAGAGTGAGTGAGTAGCAAGAATTGAAGAAAGTTAGTGAAGACTGCTGCAGGGGAGAAAAAAACAAAACAATGAACAAAACCCCAAGGAGCACTTTTCTTAATGGCAGTTCAGAATGGCAAGAGCCACGCATGGAGAACCATGCTGGGCTGGCAGCTTTGAGAGAGGCTTTTCTTTCAGTTGCCATGACACTTGTTTCCTGCTACCAAGTAACCCCCTGAGGGCACTAATATAGAAATATCCAGCACATATTCTTTTTAACTCCAAAAGTATGAAACTGGCTTGGAAAAGAGTGGACCAATCTGTAGAAAACAAATTACTGTGAATTGATCATCTTAGAGGGCTTGACTGTGAAGTAAAAACCAGAGAGAGGATCAGATGAAAGCAGTCCACCATCACATTTGCCATTTTGGCTTTAATATTAGAATGTCAGAATTGCAAGTGTTGATTACTAGAGTTTAAAAGAACTTCAGGAGATAAGCTATTCTTATGTCTCTATAAAAAATGATTTTACTGTAAAAGTGTAAGAGCACTATTCCTGTATAAGGAAATGCAGAGTGTAAAATATACAGATAATTACATAATTGGAATAAGTGGAGAGATCACTAAACTTCACAGCTCTTCACCAGAAGAGGAAGGATCCATGCACACTCTTGTTGTTAATACTCTTGGTGTTACTGTTCATTCTTTTATCTCATTGCTGTTTCCAAGGAATTGTTCTTATCTCAGCCTTTGATCTTTGATCTCCAGTTCTCCTCTCCAGCCACCCGTGGGGACAGAAGAGGAGGGGGAGTGAACAGGCAGCAGCGTGGTTTAGAGAATCTTGGCAGGAGAACTAAATTGGGGTTTACCTCTCCTAAACTACAACAGGGATTAAATAGCACAACCAAGGACATCTCTACACAAAAAATAATCCACAGCCCAGCTCCACTGTCCTATCTTTTTTATTAAAAAAGCACCAAGTTTCCACTACAACTGCCCTCAGAAACTAAACTACACTTGGACACAGAGCATTAAAGACAAATCACACACAGATATTTGATATGTAATAACTCAATTCTCAAAGATACTGAGCACATCAGGAATCCAGCCAAACTCAGCTTATTGTCTCATCTTCAAATCTGGGATGGAGAATTAACTAAACCACACCTCAGAGCAGAAAGTGTTCACCCTAGCAGTTCAGCTTTGTTCACGGTACAAAAGCTAAATGGCTTCTTCAGTGCAGAATGAAGCCAAGGAGAGCTGCAGAACCTTTAAGAAATTATACTTGTCCTAGAAGTTCTGTGTAGTACACAAGAAGCAGCAGCAGCTCCGTGTTTATTTCACAGAAACAGTGCAGAACTGTACAGAGCCAGCCTCATCAGTGACGTTACCTGGATGAAGAAAACCTTTAGTTCACCAGCTAGATGAACCATTTTAGGGTACATGTATGTTACAATGACCAGTGGATTAACTCTGACCTGGTGTCAAGGTGAAGAAAGGAGACCCCCAGCCACAAAACCAAGAGCCATATCTTCCTGATAAGTCGTAATAAGTATTATCATGAGGTGCCATTCTCCTTTCTTTTGTTGCCTACGTTCCTTGAACATGGAAAGCCAAGACACCTAACCCCAATTTGTGTATATCTGTAGAAATTTAAGTTTCAGCTCCTCATTACATGTCATGAAGGCATGCACCAACACCTTTTCCAGGAGAACTCTGTCCTTCAAAGCTTGTTTCTCTTACAAATCGTGCTACTCTCCCTGCTCCTCAGCATCACATATCACCTCATCAGTTCTGCAGAACTGTTAAGCTGTTTCCCCACTGCATTTCAGCATAGGGAATGTTCAGCTGTATGTGGGAGAAAGCTCCAAGACAGCAGGTGCTCCCACCACTGCAGAGCTCTGATAATTTTAGGTTCTGCTGTGCAGCACAAGACATAGAAATAAAATGGGATATCAAAATGAGTTTGAGCCAAGTTACTGGCTAAAAAGAAAAAAAAAGCAAAAAGCAGAGAAGAAAAGAAATTAAAAGTGAGAGACTGAAGCACCAATAACACTGCACTCACAACTGGAGGCAGAATCATTAATTTTTTCCAAGCTCATTAAGAGCATTTATACTCCTAAATTTTATCTCTAGACCAAATATTTTGAGGCTGTCTAACCACAGGACACTTCTCTTGGCAACCATTACAGTGCTGACAGGACTTGGCAGCATACAGTCCATGGATAGTCGCTTTAAAACAGTCAATCCTCTGATGCATTGCAAAGTTTCTGCCCCTTTGAACTTCTCTGTTCCAGAATTGTTGCTCTTTCTTCAGTGCCACATCTCCTACCAATTACTGGTGTGCTGTGGAATACTGTTTAATAAACATTTTCTTGGCAGAGTACATCATCTAAGTGATCGATCATGAGTTGAGGAAATAGAGTTTTAAGTACTATATCAGCTTCCTGCATCTCCTTTGAATGGCATCCCATAGTCATTAAAAAAAGCCACCCTTGGCACTAAATGATTTATTTTAATCTAAACAGAGATTACTTTAATTAAACGCACTTTATTCCTCTTGAAATTGACAGAGCACTCCCCTGAAGCCTTCTATCACTCCATTTATCAAATGATTTCTTTGAGAGCAGCAAGCCACTCCTCACAGACCACTTTGCTCAGGAGCCTCAGTTTTGTTCCAAAAACAGGGAGAAGAAAAATCCACAATAAGAAAATATAGACAGATTCAACTAATCTCAGATATGAGTACAGTTACCATGATTCAGCTCCTGACTTTGTAACTGGATACTAAACAAAGCTGCAAAGGTTACATTAAAAAAAAAATCCATGTTTAAACACTAACAAAATCTAGGAACACCTAGAATTTCATTCAGGCAAATTAAAAGCCTGGTCTAGTTTTATAATTATTCTGGAGCATTCATAGTGACTGAAAGTCAATAAAGCCCAGAGTTTGCAGCACAGGAACTGTAAAACTGGAGCAACAGAGGTATCCTGCTCAAAGAATGCTGGACATTGCTGGAGAAGCATCAGACAAGAAGTTTAAGGAGAGGTTGGGAAGGTGTGACTATTAAGAGATACACAGGACTGAAAATGTTGTTCACTTTGAGCCAGAACTTATAACAAAGCAAGTACTTCAAATCAGCAGTGCTAACATTCAAGACTCTTCTCAGACAATTCAGAAGATATTAAGAGGAGCATTAGTGAAGTCAGAGGAATTATACCTAAATGTGTTACAGTTAAATAGGGCGGGCCCATATGTACTTCATGAAATTAAGTGTGGGTCACAAGTAGAGGCTGGGCAGAGGACAGATCAAGAGCAGCCCTGAGGACAAGGACTTGGTGGTTTTGGTGGATGAGAACCTCAACATGAGCTGACAATGTGTACTCAGAGCCCAGAAACCCAACTGTGTCCGGGGTTGCACCAAAAGCAGCATGGCCAGCAGGGTGAGGGAGGGGATCCTGCCCTTTGAGACCCCACCAGAAAAGGCTCCCAGGGGAAACCTTATGGCAGCCTTCCAGTACTTGAAAGAGCCTACAAGAAACCTGGAGAGAGACTTTTCACAAGGGCATAGGACAAAGGGGAATGGCCTTAAGCTGAAGGAATGTAGGTTTAGATTAGATATTAAGAAGAAAGTCTTTACTGTGAGGGTGACAAGGCACTGGAAAACATTGCCCTGCAAATGTGTGGATGCCATATCCCTGGAAGTATTCAAGGCCAGGTGAGATGGGGCTCTGAGCAACATGGTCTAGTTGGAGGTGTCCCTGCGCATGGCAGGAGGGTTGGAACTAAATGATCTCCAAGGTCCGTTCCAACCCAAACCATTCTATGACTTTTAGTCTTGTGATATATGTTCAGAGCAGTTGGGACTGTAAAAGAAGAGGGGAGAATAGATACATACACATGCCGTCGCCTTTCTTTTGGTACCAATTTTTTTTTAAAAAGCAACAAACTCCTTTTCAGAAAGGTCAGTATTTAGTTGATTCCCTTTTCTTTTCATCTCCAGTATATCTGTGGGTGTGGACTGGGGTGGGATGGAGGGGAGTCACCCTATTGTTGAAAGAAAAGACTTATTTCCATTACTATTAAACTAAAATGTAACTAGAGGTATTCATAAACATCTTGAAATAATTCATTTCCCTTCCCTTCCAAATTCAACATTTTCAGTCTGATTTGCAGACAGGTATCTGAAATAGATCCAAACTATTATCAAATCAGCATGCTAGATGACTGACATTCACCCTTCACTGAAAGTCTCTCAGAAAATAGATTCATGAAAATTCTATCCCAGGTGTCTGAGCTTTTTAATGACTAATAGAACAGTGTCTTTCCAGGCTCACCTTTCATTTGTTATTTACTCAGCAGTATTTACACACTGTTAAGGCAGGCTAAGCCATACAGGGAATAGACATGCACAAATATAAACAGAATTATAATGTCCTGGTTGCAAGATAGCTGCGACAGAAAAATATACCAGTTGTGCAAAAGAACTTAAGGATGAGTCACTACTCTGAAACATTCAGGCAGTTCTTAAAATATCTGTAATTATCCTTCCTACTCAAGTACGGAATATGCCTTTTATTGCCATTGAACCATTTACTGCCATGCATTTCCAAGGATTTGTACCAGAGGAGGCTATCAGAGAGAGTCTTAGTCCTGCAGTAGACATCTTGAAAGACTTAAGGGTACCCAGTGATCCTGATCTCGAACTACAGGGGCAAGTTTTGTCCCCCAGCTACTTTAAGGCACAAAGCCCCGTACAAAAGGAAAGAAAATTGTTGCAAAAAAAAACAAACAAACCCAAAACCAAAAAAAACCCCAAAGCAAACAAAATAAAAAAACACCCGTCCAAAAAACAAAACAAAACAAAACAAACCCAAAAAAACAAACACTAAAAAGGTAAGTTAAAGTACCTGTCTCTCCTAGTGGGCAGTATAAATATATGAGAACCCTGATGAAGCTGTTTATCCTGCAGGAAGCAAGTCTCCTTTAGACATTTTCATTGACCAAATTATTTATTTGTACTTATCAATATTCAGGTGTGCTTAATATTTTATGCTTAGAGGGGTAATTAAACCTATGCAGAGTCTCTAGTCACTCTATCTCTGGGCTCTGTCTTCCTTCAAACATGACAAATTAGCAAATAAAATTCTGTTAACCTAAAGAAAATTCACAGCTTTTTGCAAGTAAAAGATTTATCTTCCCTGTTCCTTATTCTCTGCTAAGGGAACAGTCAGGCTTGGCAAGCCCATGTCCTGTGCCCCAGATAGCATGCAGTGGGAAGGTATAATGCACACAAGATATTAATAGTCCATTCCCCTAACTTCTACTTCTGCCTTTATTTTTTTTTTTTTGGATGCCACCACCTCCCTGAGTACTCCACTGTTCCACAGAAATAATAAGCAAGTAACGTGATAGGAAACAACATATTTTTCCTACCTTCTTGGATTGCAGAAACAAGGTACCTCCTTACAACAGGGAGAAATAACAGAGAGGGCTGCAGCTGAATCCAAAATTGACCCTTAATGAACAAATAAAGAAGCCTCATCCCTACTATATTTGAACACTCAAAATATGCAACAAATTCCTTCCAGAACATTCTCAAAAATTAGTTTCCTTATGAGGTCAGGACAGGACACAAAATTTCCTTCACTTATTAGTACAAGCTGCTTGTTAGTTGAATGAAATTCAGGTGTCTCTCCTGCTTTAACCTTTCTTCTGCAACTTGTGTTAGCTAACCTATATTTTTTAAAAGAAAATTTTAGTTATGAGCACCAACAAACCAGTTCCTCATAGAACTGTACATAGGGATATGTCCCAGGTCTCCTCCTTCTCGCCATGAAAGAAAGCTCAGCCACCTTCTCTTGCAAAGAGAGGGTGATTGGCTGTAGCAGCATCCCCTGAGGAAATCTTAGACTGTCTCATAGATTAATTTTTGAATTGGGAAAGGTCTTTGGAAAGATACAGAAGACACAAGATCACGCCTGCAGTTTTACCAAGAAAATAACAGATACTAGGCCTTGCTCTGAAAGCATATTAACAGAAAAAAGGAAGAGATAGAAAGGGATATGTGTGGGATGTGTAAAGGTTTTCTGATTCAAGGAATGGACTGAAGTGTGGTTTCGGGTTTGGAGATGCCAGAAATGCTGCTATTCAGTGCCTGGTTACCTAAATAACGTTCCACTTTGTTTTCAGTCACCCTCTACTACTGATTTTTTTTACGGAGACATCTCTCCAGATATAAGGTTACAAAACAACAATAACGAAAAGTAGTATCCTGTATTAGAGCACACCAATTCAGTTGCAATTTTACAAAACTTATTCATAATCCTTAGAAAAAAGTGATGTGTTCTCTAGGGAAACAGGCAGGGAAGAAAGGGTTTTTTCCTGTATAAAGAATTCAGTCTACACACATTAATCATTGATTTCATTTTACTCTCTCCTCATAAGTGAACACAATGCTATAATTTCAGTGTATTATAAAAAAAACCCACAGCAAATGTTTTTATTTTTCAGTTCAAACTAAATACTTCAACAGACCTTGCCACAAGCAAAATCTGTTGATGCCTCTCAGCACAAGTGTTGGACTGTCGACAAACCAAACACACAATCTTTTCCATCTAGTCAGTTCTTCAGATTCTCTCTACTACTATGAGAATTCAATTAGGCAAATTCTTAATTGGTACAGACTGCTTTTCCTGCTAGCAATGACCCTTTACATCATTGTTAGCAATCTTCTATGATTAATTATGCCAATGGCAGCAGACTAAATTTCTTATTTCTATAGCCTTCCAAAACATAGCACTCATTAAAGAGGCAGTGGTGAAAAAAATTTTCATTATGCCATTTATCTTTTACCTCTATTTACCATGGCTTTAGCCCTAGCAGCTTTCTATAAAAGGCTCTTCAGGTCTTCCTTTCCTGAAGTGCGGAGCTGCAAGGCAGGCAGCCAAAGGCAGAACATGCTACTACCAGCACTCTTGCCTTAGACTGGGTTTTGCTTGCCAGAGCTGAGGCTGAGAGACATGGAAGGAAGAAAAGAAAAATGTTGTCTAAAGAATAAAGCATCAGGATTTATATAAAAACAGCATATACAACTATACATAAACAGCCACATATGTCTAGACAAAACTAAACACATTTTTTATTGAAAAGATATAAAACTCACTATAACATGGAGAATGAGCATAACTTCTGCCTGTTATGCCTGTAGCATTTGCCACTTTCTGGAAACAAAGACTGATGACCTGAAAGAATCAGGAGTTTAGAACCTATTCAAGCAGTAAGCATGGAAATAGAAGACAAACATTTCAAAGCAGCCACAGTGAAAATTCAAGGTTTGGGCTAACAATATTTTACAAATAAATGCCCTGTCTATATGTTTTTAGGTTTTTTCAGCAAGGTAGTGCTGCCTGAAAGAATTCCCATGTTGAGAGACAGCTATAAGTGAACATCAAGATGGATGGAAAGAAGACTATGATACGTTGCACAGTAATGCTTCCACAAAACCCTCACTGGAAAACAGTACTACGGGCAGTTTCACCTAAGGAGAAAAAAATAATCTTCTGTTGTGCTTTATGCACTAAAAATTCACCCTAATGTAATAAAGCAACTCTAAAAATTTACAAGTGAGCTTGCACTTTCAAAAACTCAAAGTTATGGTGCTAGCACAGGTGAAACAAGCACTGTCCACTTTTGCTAGACTCAAAAATCCTCCATTGTAAAGACTTCTTCATTAAAAACTAACAAACACACACAGTTTTTCTGAATTCATTGAGTTGAAAAAGCAGTCCTTTGTAAACACTTAAACCCAAAATTGCATTGAATATTTTAATTGATATTATGTATCCAGTCTGTTTAAATTTACTATAAACTATACTAAAATTCCTCCTATTTAAGTGAAGTTTTCAAAATGAATCATGAAATGACATCTACTTACAATTTATAAGTCTTCTGTTTTAACAGTAGAAATGAAATTGACTACTTATTAGATAAATGAGATTTCAGCATTGCCTTGATCTGAACAGCACAGAGGACAAGTTCTACGCCAGAGGCAGAGAAACAGGACAATTAATGGGTCTTAGCCATGGTGGTCTGTAGAAAAAATAAAAATTAAAGAACCCCCACCAAACAATTAACATACATCCCCCCAAAACAACCACCAAACAACAAAACAGAAACAAAAATAGAATTAAGGTAGCTCCCATAACTACTTCAACTGAGGTGTGATAAATTGTGGCTACTTGAGTTCAAGGACCTAAGAACCAAAGATCTTTTGGCCGCAATTTAAAATGGGCTAGAACTTCAATACTTTTTCAAGTAGACTTTTCCATGGGCATTTAAGGAATTAATAAATATGTTAAGTGAAAGAATGGTTCACAAAGTTAGACGGTTTCTTAGGAGTTTGTACTGAATGTGTAAGAGTAATTGTCAAGATAAAATACTGATATTTTGGGGTTTTATTTTAATGTAGCCATTATTACTGAAGTGTACAAATAGTATTGGTCAAGCCTAGAAAACAACCCAGAAGAAAACTTCATCTACTTTAGACATACTCTTCTGCAGCTGAGATCTTTTTGGTCTGTAGATTGCAATTTTCTTTAAAGAAAAGTTTCAAGAACTTATCAGTAACATCTCTCTAGATGGCACAAGATGAAGGCTCCAGTTATGGTCCTCTAATATCTAGATGCCAGGTTGGAAAATGCTAATTAAAACTATAATAAACAGATCAGAGTACAAGAAGAACCTGTTCTCAGATATATTTGGCTGCTTATATACTCTTAATTATTGGCCAGTACCTTTTCCTCAGAGTTCCAGAGGAAAAGAAACAAACAAAAAACCCCCCAAAAACAACCAAATAAAAGAACTATCTTCTTACATGACTCCTTTTGATCGAAATATCCAAACCTTTATACCAGACTGTTGCTTAATCAGTGCAAATAAGTGGGAGGGGCAGGTGGGGGGTGGCAATGGTGGATTGTGGTTTAGGGTTTTTTCCCCACTAATGTAAAAACTCCTTCACATAATACGTATGTTAAAGCACTCAGATATCCTGTATAAGTAGGACAACGTCCTTAATGCCTGCTAGTCCTAATGCCTTTTTACTGGCTCAAATTTCATAAGAAATGGACACGACACTGCACTGGATAGCAGCTTTTTTCTCTGGTATGGGGAGCAGGAAAAAAATGGGAAATGCCAGTCTCTGTTTCAGAGATGATGCACAGGGGTAAGCAAAATTCTAGGTAAAATATTCATAGATTCATCTCTGCCAGTTTACATCCCCTCCTCACCTTCCAGAGCACTCTTATAGAAATTCATCAACTTGTTAAAACTGAGAGACAGAAAGGCCTCAGTCATCTACTTGATCCCACCAGCTCCAGTCTATTGTCACGTTGACTCCCACTTATCTGCTAAACCTAGTTTGAATTTCAGATGGTTTCCATCTTTATCACTGTAAAGCCAAATTCAACCTCATTAAAATTTAAAATGCTCTGCTGTAACTCAGTCACTCAGAATACTTACAATTTTACTGTGTTTTTAAATATGACACACAGTGCCAAACAGACACACTAAACAAAGTAATTTTAAACCAGTTAAAATATTGCAATTTGAAAGGAAACTGTAAATCTGTAGCTAACACATCTCTTCTACTAAAAATTTACTTTTGCATTAGAAGAATTAACAGGAAAGTGGTTAAACAGGTTACCCTATAATAATAATGAGTAGAACTACTCCTAGTTACAGCAGCTAATAAATTTATATGCAAGCACATACAGACCTGAATCTGACACACTGGCAAGTCATATACAGCTGTCTTAGATGAGTTAAAGAATGATGCCAACCAAGCAGCTTTTTCCAAAGGAACATCAGAAAATATTATTACACAGTATTTGATTAATTATTTTGAGGAAACATATCCAGTCTTAGACCCTTTATAAAGAAATTTATTAAAACATATTCTTTTAAAATGTAAAAATATTTAAAATAATTTTTTCATCAGGCGAAATGACACCTAAACATACTGACTCCTTGAGACCAGAAGGTAATCACATTTCTATATTTATTTTCACTACCTGACTGGGGACAGGACTTTATAATGTCACAGGAGTTTGAAGTCATATTTTAAATCCATACCTGTCTAGTAGCCTACACTGGTGAAAGAAACTCATGAAAGAGAATAATGATTTTTTGAACAGAGGTATTGTGAATAGTGAAGGCAAGAAGAACAGTCTGATCTGAGCTCTTTTAAGATGTCATCAGTGCTTTGAATTTTCATGCTTTGCTTTAGCACTTACACATCCAACACCATATAAACTTTGCAACTGCAGCAACTTTCACAGTGCATGGTACAAGCAATAAATTACAGAGTGTGCATTCTGATACAGTGCACCTAAATCTATTTCCATGTTGTATTCATTGCAACAGATTTGTGGTGCAGTTAAATGTAAGCATAAATGCCATTCTTCAAAATATTTAACTGCAAAGGGGACATGAGATTTAAGTGATGTTCCCTACCATGTAATAAAGAGAATAGATGGTCTGATGCCCAACTTTCCACAGCTAAAATATGGGAAATTGAGTGGCTAATAGGATAGCAAAATTTTCAGCATTCTTATGCCTATTGCTTCAGTTCTATATAGGGCTTTCTTTTGGTTTAGTGAACAAAATAATTTTGTTCTTGTTTATTTTGATCTGGCAGAAAATAGTAGTCAGAAGTATGGCTTTACAGCCCTGTACTTCTGATGAAATAGAACAGGGACAGAAAACAGCATAAGGCTAAATAATCTGGAAGTTAGATACATACCACAGTTGCAGCAAGAGTCACAGAAGTTCAATTTCAATTATCACTAGAGATCATCATCCTCACTTACCACATTTCCACTGATAATGTGCAACATTAAGGTAGTAAAAAATCTGGTGTATGAATGCAACAACTAAGAAAACCATCTGCTGTGTGAAAAGTCAGCTGAGAGAATGGCTATGGACATATGGGGATACCAGCAGTGAATCACCCCTTTAAGAGTCAGTCAAGCTCTGGTCAAATCAAGGTCTGAAAACAAAGGAAGGATGGTGAAGAGGCCATTATACAACTGCTGCTGCTGGTTTGTGGTAACTTCAGGGCCCATCCCAGACCTGCCACCACCTCTGGAATCAGCCTGTCACCTGGGATATGACTTGCTCTAGTTCAGAATAGCTTAAATCATGCACACCAGTGGAGGTTCAGCGGGAAAAATGGAGGCACCAGGAGCAGTAGTAAAGACACTTTACAATGGGAAGAGTGAAATTATTTTAAAGCTCTCAAAATGGATCCAAAGAGGGATTTTGATTCAGATATTTAAAGTTCAGATTCTGCTTCCACAGTGAAGAGAGGGCTGGATCAACTCCTTTAATTTAAATTTGTCCTTTTGACTTTAGCTGACAGTGTCCAGCAGAACTTCCACTGCTTTGTCTATTTGCACAGAAAGCGCTCGAGTGTGGTCAACCAAAGGAGCTACTCAGGCTGATATTTTACTTCTGGGTGGTAAAAGTAGTTTTCAGGAAAGTGTATGACATTGAACACCTTTCCATATGAAGGCAGAAATTATTCTTTCTGCACTTATTTAACCACCAAATTGTAAGCTAGTAGGTTGATGCAACAGCAGGACAAAGCTATAGGACCTGTGGCTTGAGTGGCATTGCTGTTCAATTGCAATAACAATAAAAGAAATAGTAAAGAGGTTGCCCCACTGTGAGCCTCAATGAAAGCTTCCTACACACTAACCCAATTCTCATCTGTGCCAGTAGAAATAAATGTTGAACAAGGTATTTCCCTGAGACCATTTCACTGAGCTTATATCTAGAAACATTTATTCTATTTCACTTACAGGGGACAGAAATTTCTGATAACTTTTTCTTTTTTACAGACATTATGTCTAGCCCCCAATCTAGTAGGAACCATCTTACACTAACACAATCATGCACACCAAAAACCTCATAAATGAGCCTCCAAAACCCCACACTCCCCACTCACAAATGCCATGGTCTTAAAATTAAAGTACTCTGCAGAATTTCCATCTCCAAAACATCCCACAGAAATATGTTCGCTTGACATTTGCAGAGGAAGCAATCTTCTTTCAACAATTTAATATTTTTTCACCTTTTCGTCAGGAGCTCTCATTCTTTGCTACTGAAAAATACCCCAAAACTGTGTTTGTGGAAAACAGAAATCTCCACCACTTCTGGTCTGCCATTTTCGTACCTTCACTTCCCCTTTCAGTTTATGCCTATTGCCTCCTGCCCTGTCACTAGGCATCACCGAAAGCAGCCTGGCTGCATCTTCTTTGCACCTTCCCTTCAGGTATTTCTATACTTCTATCAGATCCTCCTGAGCCTTCTCTTCTCCAAGCTCCACATTACTGGATCTTTCAGCTTTTCCTCACAGGAGATCTGTTTCCATCCCCTCAACTTCATGGCCTGCAATATGAGACATTTTTTCCTTTTCCACATTTAAAGTTAGGGGAAAAAAAGGATAATTAAATCATCTGTAATGACTATTTGTCCTATCGAACCATTGCACTTGCAAAAGAATTGCCTTTTGGCTACATGAAGGGCCAGTACACTACATTTGTAAGAGTCTGTTGTTTTGTGTCGCTTTATGGCTGCTAACACATTTTCACAGCATGTTACAAGGTGGCACTCAAAATACTGACACAATTTTTTGGGGGGGCACTTGCAAGGGCTTTGGTTTATCCACAGCTTTATATGGAGACAGAGGCCCTAGTCAAAAAAAGCCAAAGCTTCACATTAGCCACAAAAAGTGGTGGGTAGGAGATTTGGTGGTTTGTTTGCTGCTGGTTGTTTTTTGGGGGGCTTTTGTGTCTGTGGTTCTGTTAGTGTTAGATGTTTCCTACCAGGTCACAAGTGGTGTTCCCCATGTCTCAGTATTAGGGTCAGTTTTCTTTAATATTTTTACCAGTGACCTGGACAAAGGGATCAAGTGTGCCCTCAGTCCTTTTGCTGAGGACACCAAGTTGCTTTCTACAACTACCTGAAAGGATGTAGATGGTGGGTGTCAGTCTCTTCTCCCCAGTAAAAAGCAGTAAGACTAGGGTAAATGGCCTCAAATTGTTCCAGGGGCAATTTAGATATTAAGGAAAAACTTCTTCACCAAAAGGGTTGTCAAGTATTGGGACAGGCTACCCAGGAATGTGGTTGAGTCATCTTTCCTGGAGTTATTTAAAAGAAGTGTAGATGTGGCACTTCAGGACATGGCTTACTGGTGGACTTGGCAGTGTTGTGTTTATGGCTGGACTATGATTTAATAGGTCATTTCCAGTCTAAAAGATTCTATGATTCTATCTCCAGATCCTGCTGGAAATACCAACTGCTGAGACACCTGCTTTCAGCAAGATCCCAGTAGAGCCAGTAAAAAAACCCAGAGCAGAGAAAATACTTGAGATTATTTTGTTATGCTGTTCTGGTTTCCACCACCCAGGCTGTGGAAGCCACATATATGTAAGCGTAAGTGAAAACATCCCTTGCAGACAGCTTTTTTTTTGTTCAAGAGGAACTTTCCTCTTCTCAATATTTCTTTAGAGAATATGAGTGAAAAAGGTTATAGCAAGTATTCAAACATCTATTCTGCCTTTCACAAAGGCCACAGAGCTTCACTAGACTACTTTGTATCCATCTGTACCACAGTCGCTGCTTGTCTGAAAAGAAGCTTTATTACTAAAGCAAGAATATGTTCACAGAGAGTAGGTTTCCTCTTCTCCTTCCTCCTGCTATTTTAACTCTCCTCCAGATGTTTTCTCTCCTATTTGCAAGGCAAATGGTGTTAAATGAAAAGATCAAACTGAAGCAAGAAAGAGATGTCCCTCTGAGACACATTACTTTATGACAACCCAAATTTTAAATTTGAATTAGAATAATTGCCAGAACAGCTGTTCTGACTCTTTACCAATGTATATAAGAATGGGACCAGTTCTTCATATTTTATGTTCTTGTTTTGTTTTCAGTTCTCATCCTCTTGTATTCCCTTTGACCCTTTCCTATTATTGTGAGCTTTCTGGCAGTCTCATTTCAATTGCTCTGCTCCAGTGTCACTATTGTTTCTGTCATGCAGGCCCTCAGTTCTAGTGGCACAGGATCAGCAGCTCTGCACTGGTCTCTCTATCCATGTAAAATTTCTTGTACTGAGAACCCTCAGGAAATTGATGCTGATGGCTGGCTCAGAAATGAGTCAGCTAAGGAGCCACAGCCCTCCAGGCTTCATTCACGTTTTTCTAAAGCTTAATCTTGGAAACTCAAGTATCAGTCCAAGGATTTTGACAGAACATTATCTTCTGGTGGTTACTTGGAAGGAGGAAGTGGCCAAAGGATGAGAATGTTTGGAAATCTGTGTTGAACCCTGGAATACTGTTTGGCACTGTGGGTACCAGCCAGGTCACAGCATATGATGACTAAGTTTAGTCAGCCTCCTATTTCCTTAATTTGTAAAGAGCTTGTTTTCATCTCTCCCTGGACCCTTACAAGAAGAAAATTTGTACAACATAGATTATGGGAGCTTCTCAAAAGTGCCAATAGAAAAACATTTTGGTTTAATTAATTATCCTCCTAATCACTGGTATTTTAATAGAACTTTAAGCAGAGTGGATTATTTTCATACCCACTCAATTTTAATTACAGTACTTTTAAAGAGATTATTTTTTAACAAAGATGGATATCGTTATCTCTGAGACAGTGCTAACAACTTGTAACCACTTTCCTTCCAACAAACAAAAGTCATCCTTATTTGGACTAACATATTTGCTTGGTGATTTTGCTTATGGCTCCTATCAGTCAGCAGCACTAGAAATAATGCAAACAAGTATTCAGTCCTTGCCCCAAGAATATACTTTTTCAAGCAGATAACATGAAAAAACATAGTTGCAGATTAGACTTTAATTTTTCCACACAGAGATTCATGAAGGTGCCCATTGTTCAGCTTTGTGCCTCCTAAAGGGCATATTTGCACTAAGTTAGGGCACCTAAGTGAAGAACTAGTGTGGTGACAGCAGATTTTGAAATGAAGTGATTCAAGTTGCTTTCAGGAGGATAAGTGGGGACCTGAGGTTCTGGATTGCTACAGTTTGACACAAGCAAGTATTTGAAAAATCTGTCCATGGTTTTAAAAACTTAGCTTTTGCCTACACTTTTGAGAGCAGGAAGGACATTTTGTTGAGCTCAAAATCTTGTTCATGAATAATGAAGAAATATATCCTATGTTTAAAGCCAGGAATTTATGCAGCTGAAATTTTAAATCTGATTGCTGTCAGTCCAGAGCTGTTACAAAAAAGGAAAAAAATAATACCATTAGAATACAAAAAAGCCTCAATAATAGTTGTAGCACTCAATATTTTGCACAGATGACTCAGTCTGTACTCCATTTCTTGGTGTTATATTAACCCCACACTGCTCCTCTAGTTCTTAAATTTGGTGGTTTAACCCTGGGCTTAGTAGAAGAGAGGAAGAAGGTATTACAGCAAGCTGTGAGCATCTGGAGGAGTGTAATTTTTGGTGGGTTTCTTCTTTGTCACTCTATTTGGAGTCCTTTTTATATACCTGGTAACATAGATTTACTATTTCGTCCCTCCTTCATCAGTCTGCATCTCTAAGTTTACCATATATGAATTAGGAGATGTGCTGCAACTCTAAGTGCTACCGTGGACTTCTTTTCTACAGAAGCCACATGACAAACCACTTTGCAACAAAACCTCGTGGTGCCTTATACATTTTCTTCCAGCCCAAAGTTGTATTTTGCTCTTTGACTGATATGCTAAAGACACAGAGGGGAAGCAAGGTTTGGTTGCAGCCTCAGAATCAGATTCACTGACACAGGAGGAGGGACTCTGAAACCAGACTGTTTTGTGTCCGTGCAGAATTTTTACCAAGGTCCCTAGAGGTCACACATGCACAACCACTGAATTTGTCCACTGTGCCTCTAGCTCTCTTGAGGCTTTGCATTAGTAAGACAAATGGCTAATTCACTACAGAAAAATGTTGTGCATTTCGTGATTAAACATAAGCTTCCTCAGACTTGGCTTCATTTATTTCCTCTGCAATGAAATATGTGCTGGTTTATATTTTTTCATTGCTACTTAAATACAAGCAGTTTTTAAAAGGCTGGAGGAATTATCGAAGCTGAATCTTTCATTCTAACATGAAAACGTGTTTTGGTCACTATTTTTTCCTGCTGCCATGTAGTTATTTAATGGCATTATTTAAATGTGTTTAACGAATTTGAGTAACTGCTAATGATCCTTCCTTTAGGAATTCAATTAAACCTAACCCCAAATCTGTAGACATAATAGGAAGAGTGAAATCTTGCTGTTCTAACTAGCTATTTATATTGAGATTTATATAACTTTAATTATCAGTAGTCCCTAATTACACAGTTTTCAGCATTAGCATAGTTAACAAGAACACCTTCTACTATGTTCATGACCATAAATGCTGGTTTGATAACTGATGGCATTAAATACTTGGCGCAGGTGTTCTCTCTTTGGTGCTGGGGCTTTTTGTTTTGTGGAGTTTTGGAGTTGGTGGGGAAGGGGTTGCGATTTGTTTGTTTTTAAAGAAGAATTGTCCCTACCTCAGAGACCTCATGCATGACACAGTCTCTATCAAGCCTTCTCCTTACATGCCCAAAACTGCACAACAAGAGCTGGCTTTTTCATCCACTACCTCACCTCAATCCCTGCTGTTACAGCAGTCCAGTGGCATTAGCTACATTCAACTTTTTCAGTTAAGAGTTCCCTTGTAGATTAGGGCTCTGCTGTGCTAATGGAGAAGTAATTCATCAATATTTAGAGCTAAACCCTCATCATTCTACTAGCATGCATGTACCCAGGGGTCCTCCCTCTTTGCTGTTCACAGTGACCTCTGCCCACTTGCTCTATTACTATCCAACCTTGCCAGATACGCACATACTCATCTTGCTGTCACTTCAGCCAACAAAGTATAGTGCCAAATTTATCCACTGCTGATATAAATAGCAGATCATACTGTCCCTGATGTAAATGAATAAAGACTCATTAGTGGAATTGCTAATCCATGTGCATAAAAGCTCAGGAAAAAAATATGTTTCTGATTTAAACCTCCCCAACCATGCAGAACACCTAACCCAGTTTGAACGACTCTAGGAAGTTGGCTGGAGCACAGTAGATGACCAAGAAGCAAGAATCTATGCTCTGAAGCAGGTAAGACAGAGGGAACAGATCAACAAGTCAAAATTGGTCTTCCACTTTTCCAAATCGGCTTAATGTCTGAATGACTGTGACTTTGAGGTCTTAGCATCTTAAATCATCACAAGCAGAAGAGAGCACATTATCTCATGACTTCAGACTGACAGAAGAATCACTACATCTTCCTTTCCAATATTTACCAGCTAGGTCTCAAACAAAACACAGGAACAAGGAGATGCCTGATCTTACCCAAAGCAGCAGCTTTGTGCTTCATTTTCACTTCTCTGCCTTCGTTAACACTGCACTTTCTTCCCTGCCCTATCCACAGTTGTCCACCAGCCAAGGAGAGGGCCTGTGCCTGTCTGGGACTCGTGCCATCAGCCTGTGCTCTGCTGTACCCACTGCCATTTCAGCAGGTACAGAGTACAAGCACACAGCTGCTCAAGTATCAAACTATTTATCAAGAATTACAGCAAACATTTTTAGCCTATTCAAGAGTAACATAATCTGACTTTATTGTTTGTTTCTGTTTTATCACAGGTTATATCACCTATGAATGTTACATTTTATTACAATCGTCCATTTTTTTTGCATGTCACTCTTGTGGGGACTAATAACAAAACATAACCATGGCAACAAAATAATAAAAAATACTTTTGAATATGTTTAAATAATTTTTAGTAAGTTCTTGACAGTTACTGTAGGTAAAACGTATATATTTTTCACAAAATACATGTTATATTATTATCACTGTAAGCAACAGAGATAAATTATAGGTAATTTCCACTTCTTAAGTCCTGTTTCTATGGTAATATGAGCAACTGCCATTACTTCAGAGCTTGTTACCATGGTTATTTCAGGTAATTCCACGGTTTGAAGACCCTTAAACCTGAAGTGATACTTTTCCCTCCTATTTTGTGGTTGAACAAAATCATAGTTCAACTTCAGGAGGAATACAACTCCTCTAGTTAAAACAAAACCAGCCTATAGCACACATATATGAAGAGATAAGTCAAAGTGAATTACTTACCACACAACCCCTAGCTGACTCTCTTCTCCTGAAAGAACAGTACCCCTTTCCCAAACATATGTCTATGGAAAAGGGAAGGTGTTTCCTCGAGGGTGTAAATTCTTTAACTGCCCTCAGCTTTGCAGACTACTATTCCTGGCCATCCAGATTCCTGGTGAAGCTGCAGAAGTAGGGTATAATGGGCAAGTGATCTGCTTCTCCAAATCCCAGCTTTGAGAGCTGACTGATAAGGTGTCAGCTGCCTCCCATCACTGTAACAGTGAGGGTCATTGGGCAGTCTGGGCTCCCTGACTGACAAGCCATCCTTCACTTATGCCTAATTCAAGTGCACTACAGAGTAAGTGGGCTTAATGGAGTCTTTTGTGGTAGTCAGGCAGCCTTCCCCACTATCAACACAAATGGCATCAGTATCTTCACCTGTGTCCTGCAGGCACCTCTTTGGGTTTGAAGATGGCCAAGATAATTCTGCTTGGACCTTTGTATGGGAAAGATGTGGCAGAAGGTTTAACACACCAGAAGCTGGATAGTAATAAATATTACTCTAAGGTAAAACTGATTCTTCATCCTGAGAAATCTTCACAGGATAGCTGTGTGATCACTGCCCGCCTTTCCAACAGGTCTCCTTGCTCATACCTACTGTAACTGCTGCTCTTTGCTTCAGGAATTTTTGCCTACCACACATTGCTATAGCTAGGATATGAGGCCAGGGCACTGGTCAGACTCTGGTCTGAGTCACTGAGACCATATGATACTGCTAAATTGACTCCAGCGTTGTCAGAATTTTGCCCTTTTCATTAGCATTTTTTTGAAAGCACAAACGAGAGAACAGTTTTTTGTTTCAGAAAAATAGAATTTTAAGCCACATAATTTTAGAGAAAAGATAGTAATTGTGAAGTAAATGGACCCTAGTGGCTCAGAATCAGGAAAGTAAATATCAAGGTCCCAAGATATCTCATGTTTTCAATAATATTCTATTTTAAAGTCCCTAAAAACCCCTCATACTTCAGGCTAGCAGTGTTATTTTGTATGGCTCTGATTTTTTTTCTTCTCATACTAATTAACAAGATTCATCATAGTGAGCTACATAGTGAGCTCTGTTTAGATGCTTGTTAAAGAAAAAGCTGTTGTCAGTCCTCTTGCACAACGCTCAAAAGTCAACTTCAGTTATATAGACATGGATTTTATCCAAATAATTAACACTTGTCCTCTAATTTAGATATTAATAATATCGGGGCAGTGTAGTCTCTTAGAACAAGGCAAAGGAGTATGTGACCTCAGAAATCTATTTTCCTACCAGTGTGTGATTAGTGGAACCTAACATTGATGTTCCACATGAACTGCACTGATCTGTTCTGTGTCTGCATACGTTATCAAATTCCTTGGTATGATAAGCATAGACACATAAATCAAAGCAGCTGGTACTGATGCCCCCTCGTCAAAAGCAGTCTGGGGGTTTTACCTCATGCTGACCTTATTCAGGTCCCCTGAACAGGACATTTGATATAATACTTATGCTCAATATGCATCTGATTTGGATTTCCTCAGCATGGGCTATGGTGCATTTGCCATGTACCTGGATCACTAGGGAACAGGAACAACCAGGGCATGTGCATTGCTGCTTCGAACCAAAACAGAAATCTGGACACAGCCTTTCTATCCCCTTGGTTTTAAAATAATTTTAGACAGAAAATAAGCAGTGGAGGGTTTAAGTTATGGGTAGTTGTTAGAGAGAGAACAGTAAGTGAGGAAATTATCTGGGGTTTTTTGGTTGCTTCAAGGTGAGTATGTAATGGCTGAAATTCCTCTGTTTCCACTTGGGAGTTCACAAAAAGAATCTCTGACTCTGAGAGGAAGGGCAGGTCCAACTGAGCAAGTAATACCCACATTACACTCAGAAACCCAAATTCAGGGAGGAAGTATTTCTGAAACTCCCCTGGACCACAAGTGTTATCCCTCTCTGCAAAACTATTACGTTTCCCAGTAATACTGCAAATCCTACATTGTGTGGATTGACAGGCTACCATAGAGTTCTCCATCAGGGTGGAGTCATGCCCATGTCCCTCTTTTGGGAAGTATAGTCATTCCAAAAAGTTTTAGGTTTCTTTCAGATTCCTTTAGAGTCAGATATTATGCATATATGTTACACATTTGCTAAGCTCATATACTGATGTCATCTAAGGTGTCGACATCTGTAGAGAACAGTCCTGCAAATGGCGTGGCAAGCTGCTCCATAAAATTCTGTATCCTGCCAGGCCAGCTGGCAGAAGGGCACTAGTCTAACCAATTAAATTACTCAGGCATTTTCTAGTTCCAATCCTTATTTGCAGGCTTGCAACATAAAACAATTAGCAAAGCTTTCTGTGGCTCTTTTGACTGCACTTTCTTATGTAGACATTGATGACTGCTAAGATCCTGGTAAGCTGAAGGGCTTGGTTTTGCCCCCTAAAATGTGGGGCTTCTCCCGTTCTGAGTTTTATTCTTTGTTCTATTTACAGGATCTGCTTGAATTGTATTTATAGGCCATAATCTTTTATAGCAGTGGCATAACTCTCATTTGGCTATTCTGTTCCATTTTCCATTTTTAATGGCAACTTTGGACTCTAACATGACAAATTCCTGGCGTCTCGCTTACACTCAATCAAGGTGGCCCTAAGTATGAAGCCTTGAAAAAAGCCCAAGAAACCTCTCTTCCTCCAGTGCACACCTGCTGTGCTTTTTCCATTATACTTTCTTCTGAGGATTTTGATATTTTTAGTCATTTGTCTCCTTTGTACTTGAAAATATTAATTATTTCCTAACCTATCCACCAAAGTAGTCTCTGACCTAGTCAGATCATAAACTGGAAAAAAGCACAGATAGGTGATTTTATATGATCCAAATCTCTGATCCTGATTTTAAAAGAAAGTATAAATATTTTTGCTTTTCCTGTTTCCTCTTCCTGCTTTCCAACCATCGCCAAATTCAGCTTCCAGATAGAGGAGACTGGAAGAGACTAATGCATTCCCTGCTTCAAAAAAGCTGTCTACAGCATCCATTCATTTGCATTGCAGTAATTACTAATTTCTGTTTGGAAACACTCTAACAAAAAATATTTTTATATCTTTCTCCAGGTTGGAATGATTTTTCCCAACTTGGTGTTAGAGAACACAAGGAACCAGACACATGACAAATACAGACTTAATATCTAAATCTGAGCAACCTTTTTGATGCCAGAGAAACATGGGTTGGAGGTGTAAGGCAGAAGAAGGGAAAGTAGAAGGTACACGTTTAAAGCAGTCTCAGGGATTTAAAAATAAGCCTTCCATTACAGTTAACTGGTGACTAGCACACAAAAGAGTTGAAATTTCTCAGAGTTTGTTTTGGAAAGCCTAGGAATTCTTTTCAGAAAATCATCTTTTATAGAAACTTCTTTCCTGATATGGAATGAATACACACTGTTAAAAGTCACTGGGTAGTTCTTGTCATTTTACATGCACTACACCCACTGCTCCACAAAGTACCACAAACAGAAGAAACTGACTCCTACTACAGTGGATGTTCACTAGGACCTATAGAAAGCAGGAAGAAAACTCCGCCAGTTGCAAATGAATCTATTGTAACACCCCACTTGCAAAAGTAAGAAAGAAGCTCACGGTGTGGACAGGCATCCGTGAAAAACATGGCACAATTCTGTGTTTCTTGAGAAATGGTCTTCTTAAAAGGATTTCAGGGTTCTTTAGAGATAGCAGTAAGAGCAGTCATCCCTAACAGTGGAGACGCAGGCTACCTAATTTCCCAGTGGCATAGAATACACTTTAACTGGCATTTCAGGGAATGTTTGGCTCAGGCAGCGAGGTTCTGAGAGCACTTCTTATTAAGCACAGTAAGAGCAACTTGAATCACTGGTTTTAAGGAGTAGCTCAGTTATTTCAGACCATCTAACGTAGCACATCTGGAGAATGATGTTTCAGGGTATCTCTCTGAGTCTATGTTCTTGTCATTACCACAGGACTAAGACAGGAAAGCACATCCCATTCCTAGGTTGCTTTCTTTCCTCACACTGACCCCAAAGGACATCTCTTCGGCACGGCTCTCAGCAGTACCACTTCAGAGATGCTCCATGGAGCAGCATGTGAAGCATGTACTATGTGCTGCTGCATAGGGAAGCACAGAAGTGAGCAGGGCCAGGGGCTCACAGAAAAGTCTGAGAGATTCCAGTTGCCCATGAGCCCTACAGCTGTGACCTTAGCCATCTGGCACCTTCTGCAGCACCTCAGTGTGGGATTGCCTCCCTGCCTCCAGTCAACATCAAGGGCACAGATTCACCATGGGCCAGCATTTCAGAAGGGAAGTGAGGGAACTTGAGCATTAAAGCAGTCTCTGCTCAACCTGGGGCTTAGAGCACCTAAGGATCTAACTGCTGGTTAGAAGGTCCCCCCCACCTGCAGGGTGTGATACTTCAGAAAAAGATGGAGATAGGTAACATCAGATCACTGATTCTAGTCACCTGTTATTGAATGCTCTGGACCTGGGCTTGACCCTTCTCTCCATCTCTCTCCTACTCCCTGGAACTTACCCATCAACTGCTTGTCTTTAAAATCTCCATTCTCAGACAGGAAGTATATAGACTCCAAATGGAGGAGGCAGGTCACAGTGGGTATCTCATGTGACCTTCTCATCTGTAATCCCCTCCCGCAAAAAGCCACATTTTTATTATAAATCAACCCCAGAGAATAACCACTATTTGGAAAAATTTTAACAATTAAACAATAATTCAGGGATTTGGAAACTAAGCACCCTGTGTGTGAACAGATTAATAGAATATTGTCTATCTAATTCTAGAGAAAACCAATTAAGCTTACCATCTAATGAGCAACGATGCTCTCTCACATCTGCCAGCAAAACAAATCAACATAATCTATTGCAGGTGGTTGTGCTTTTTATTCGCTATGTTACAGAAATGATTCAGCACCATAAATTATGGAACCATAATCAGCAATTGGTAATATGGGGGAGTTTATCCTTTTCTTAGTTTATAGGCTTATAACTACTGTTACGTCAAAAAACAGCACTCAGATTTGTGCCCACAATTAACGTTTATTCATAAAACATCAAGTATTTTTTCACCAGCTCTTAGACCACGTGGCATTTCAAGACATCAGCCAAATTGCAGATAATGACCAAAGTTCCCAAATCATCACTTTCTGCCACAGTTTTGCCTTTCACATAGAAGATCAGAAAGTCATCGAATTAGGAGAGATTTCCTACTTACATTGCGAGAGGGATAACACTTTTCCTGTTCTGTTTCTATGATATTTGGAAGAATCTTGATATTCAATAATGCATCTTTTTCCTTTCCTTGCTCTGACAACATTTGTGCAGGATCTTCCACCAATACCTAAAAACTTTAGTGTTCAGTAGGGAGATGTTTTGGTACATGCATGTGCACAAAATAACTCCAGCCCCTAACATAATGTTGTGTAACCATAAGCAAAAGGACTTCATATTTTTCTAAGATTTGGTAAAATTACTGCTTTCTGGCACAATGGGCTCTTCTAATATGAGTCACAGAGACATGCAAAGCCCCACAGCAATTCCAGGAAGACCTCATATAAAGTCATTTAACTGAGGGTAATTAAATCAATGAGAAATGTGGCCAATAATCATTACCCATAGCTACAATTAAATCCAGCACAAGTGTAGCCCACCCTTCAGTCATCCCAAAGTTGACACATGGCTCAAGTAACTGTAGCTGGATCTTCCTCCATACATGGAAATAATAACGTGACTGCAGTGCATCCTTCAACCTATAATACTATTGTACCAAGGAAACTAATTTTTGCTTGATCGAAATGCATGCAGGAGTTTTAGGGAAATAAGCTTTCATTTCTAATAGTCCAAGTAGGAGTTGGAAGCAGAATCCATGATTGGGTAGGTCTCTGACATCTAAAGGTTTAGAAACCTAAAATAATGAGTAATACCTCTGAAATTCTATTCTTTTTCAGCTCATGTTAGAGAAAATTTGAAATTAAAAAAACAGATAGTAGATTTCCTTTATCCCCATAGTGTTCTTTAAATTCTTTAGAAAAGTCTCAGAAAAAAATTTTTAAATCCTTAAATAAACTAAATATTATGACCATCTTTACCATTTATATTTTTGATTACATGTTTGATTTGGGGTTTTTTGGGGGGGTAGTATGTTATTTTTGTTCATTTTTCTTTGCTTGGAGAGGCCATTTGTTTGTTTAATTAAAAAAAAAATAAACTCCAAAATATTTGCTATTTTTAATTTGAGGGCAGATGGTCTCTTCAGTTTGGTTCTTGCTTTTTCTTCAGAAGGCTGTGTACCTTAACTTCACAAAGCATCCTGAGGTCAGTAGAGGCCTGCACAGGCATTCAGCAGAGGTCAACAAACAAAATTCAGAAGATAACTGTGTGCTTTTCACCCCTTCTACAAACACTTTAATAGAGCATTTTGACGGAAGAATAAAGGAAGAACATCCGTCTTCCCAGCTCACAACTTTCCCTGTGACATTTGGCAGTGATCCTGACTGAGCTAGAGGTGCTCAGAGTTCTGCGGAGCAAATCAGCACGGCTTGTGCTGAGAGACTCATCTGAACCTCTTGTAACACATGAACAAATTTACACAGAAAGAAGCAACTTTCTGTTAAGCTACAGTAGGGTGAAGAAAACCCCACTGAATCCTAAAGGCTTAGAAAGAAAACTGTTTTTTTATCTTAACTAAAGTAAACCATGACTGATATCACTGTAATACAAATAGTTAAAATGTCAGAGTGGTTTATTGCTTACTATTATAATGTTTTCATAATGAGGAAACCTTAAAAAAAATTTCCTGTACAATAATATTATTACCTGGAATCTGAAATAAATTCCCCTCCTTCCTTTGCATAGTAGCTTATTTCTTGTCTAAATGACACTGAGTCAGTGCTTATTAATGAATGTAACCTGGAAATTATCAATAGAGTCTAAAAAACACATTATAAAGATCTGCATGTTTCCCAGGATAGAGATAAGTTCTACTGAATCTGTAAAAGTGCCCACCTGTTATATGTAATCTTGCAATAGGCTCTACTTTAGCATTATTCACCCTCAGTGATGAACCAGTAATTCTACAAAAATAAAGATACCAGAAAACACATCAGTCTGTGTCCTGTGTGCTTACTGGAGTTAGTGCTCTACTGTTATCTTTCTTAACAGATTGTACAGCATCTCTATTTTTAATATTTTTAACACATTTACATTGACAAACTGATGTCCCTGAGAAGCAGGGGAGCAATGTTATTTCCCCCCCTTCATCTGTGTTCTCCCCTTAGCTATAAGGGTTTGTTCCTCTCACAAGTGGGAAGACTCACACAAATTATAGGAATCTCAAGAATCACATTGTTTTCGTAATTTGACTGGAGATGAAAGTTTCAAAGACTACATATACACTATTCATACTTCCTTTTCCCAAAACTCATAGGACAGGAGAGAATTAACTCATCTGATTTCAGTTATGCTTGCACTCTTCTTCGAACAAGACACCGTGGAGACACGGTATCTCGCTGATGTGGCCCTGCTGGTCCTTTCTTCTTAGCTATGATTAGTTGTTTTCCTCTTACCTCAGTTTCTAGGAATAGGATAAATCCTCATCTAGCTGAATAGGAAATGAGACTATGAACCAGTGAAAAAATGACTTCTGCCTGGATCTGGGACCACAGAGAGAGCATCAAGAGCAAAGCCCAACAATAGATGAACTAAAGGCGAATAGGCCATGTCACTACAGGCTGTCATTGGATATAAACACCACTACAACTTGGCCAGTCACTGGGATGTCAGCTAGAGGTTGGTAGCACATTACACACAATGACATATTTATTTATGTTCAGCTTTAGTGAACAGTTAGCAATATGATGTTCTTGTGTACTTCTGGCATTACCTTAGCACTTCCCAAATTTGGCATTGTTTATTCTTCACTGAGTATTTTTTTTTCCCTGTAGGAATCTTCAACTTGCCTTTAAGGTCTTGCAGATGGATGAAGCTACAAGAACTTCATGACACACATTTTCTGAATGGACATCTCTGCTCTTCCTTACCTCAAGAACCTTATCAAAAAGGGATTTATGGCACTAGGCCTGGCACACAGTTCTTTCTTGCTCCTATTACATGCTTTTCATTATTATATAGTGCTACAGTTTAGCTATAAACATCCCTTTGATTGTGCAGAGTCTTTACTACAAAAGTTCTATTACAGACAGTGAGATAACTTTCATATAACCTTAGCAGAGCTTCCGCCTTTGAAGGCGTTTTTTTATTAATATTGTACATATGCTTCAACCCTACCTATAATCTTTCCTGTATAAAGATTCCCTCTTCATTCCACAGGGGCATGTTTCCAGTAATCTGTAATAACAATGAGCATTTGCAGTAACATACACAATGCATTTTTATTTTAAATGCAACTGCAAAGCCAGCTGTTGAAAGCTCACTCTTTTTAACCTTCACTATTAATAACACAACATAGAAGAGACAGTCCGGTGGCACCATTAAAGCCAGCATTAATGGCACCAGTAAATTTAAGAAAGTGAAGTTTTTCCATGAAAGCTATATTGTAACGAGTGAAAAAAAAAAAAAAGATAACCTGATGTTCCTCTGTGTTTATCCTAGTCACTGCACTTGTGTTAGGATTGTACAAAACTTTCAAGCTGTCACAACTTATATATATATGTAAATATATGTATAATTTGATCTAGGATCTGATCTTTTTCTACATTATGTTTAAATCAGGTTATAGCTGTGTCCTTATGGCAAGAAGACAGAAAAGGATCTATATTGACTGAGAAACTCACAGGTCAGAAACCTGGTTTTTACACCTTGCTTTTGTGCTCTGCTAGTCCCAAAAATTTCAGTCTCTTATTTACATCTAACCAGACAAATATGTTATGGCAAGCTGTTCAATTGTAAGCCCTTTCCTGAACTCTTTGTAGCAAAAATACTGTGCACAAACCTTTTGTTCCCTGAAAGAAAAGAAACTCTTTTTGAAGAGGAAACACAGCAAATAGAACAAACCCTTGTCAGCCCTGAGGTCAGGTTATCTCAATGAGCAACTGTAAAGAGTAGAGAAGAAGAGTATCTTCTTTCCCAGAGCGGCCACCTTCTAAGGAAAAGTCCCAACAAAGCAACAGCTTTGTGACAGTTGCATGCATCCCTACAGGAACACCAATTATTTTCAACACCGTTTTCTGAAGCACATGCCATGGGAGGAAGCAAAGTGTATGCGTATTACTCCAAAAGATAACATTTCTTTTAGCGTTAAGGGAGCTGTGCCAATAGGCTCCGTGTGGAGTACTTAGTGTATCAAATAGCAGATTAATTGTTTAGCTGCACCACACAATTTACTTTAAGTGAATGCATCAGTATCTAACTGTATGAATGCATATTGACAAATGACTGATTCTTTGTAGTCCTGCTGAATAGCAAAGGCTGTCATAACAAATTGCTACTCTTCAGGAACACGTATCTAGAAAAAGCTGGTGCACAGAACACTTGTGACTATTGCCCAGCACTTTGCACAACAAAAGCAAAACACAATTGTTTTCTTAGCATTCATATTTCTGCCATCCATCACCAGGAATTCTTCTGCCATTCACACAGAAATAATGAGCCTTACCATAGGAATTTCAGCAGTATTTTAAAACAGCATCTATTAGTGTCTGTGTATTGTAAAGGTTGGTTTATACACAGCTGTGCTACTGATACATAGCTGTGCTGCCCATGTATGATGTCACATTGCAATGTCGTAACTCCACAGCAGCTGTGGTTTTTCTGGATGAAAAGTGATCTCTAAAAGATCACATTAAAATTCCTTGATTTCGTCAGGAAAAATGTGACCTGATATTCATGGCTTCCAAACAAATGTCATATTTCAATCGATGATAGTCTGTACCATTTATGATATTGAACAAGGATGATATTTCAATCTCTTCTATCCAGAAGGATGATGATCTATGTTTGACTTAAATCAGTTAAAAAGGTCATATCTTTGTTTCCTCAATAAAATATAAATACAGTTATTTTAAAAAACATTATATTTATCCCCCTTGTTACCACTTATAACTGACAAATAATACAGAAGAAAGCACTAGAAACCCATTTCATTAACTGCATTCCTATAACATCAGGATTAATTGCATTAAAGAACAATCCCAATGTTAAGAAGTGTGCTGTGTGATTTCTTACCAGCGCTCCTGACTTCCCCATTTCATAGTCTTAATACTGACTTTAGATTAGGTATTATACCTCGTACATTTGCATAAGACAGAAAATTTAGTCTCCTGCTTTCAATTTGGCCAATGTTCCCCTACTTCCAACACCCGGCTGTCTTAAAAAGATGGAAGCCTCCTCCATCCCAACTAGTGTGGTAGCAGGAAGGTTAAAATGCAGTAGATGACAATGGGTCTGATTCTGACAGAAAATGCAGGTGTCTGTTCAGTATTTGCATCCTTTCAGACACAAAAGGATGACACAAAGCCTGATGAGATCAAACCATGGGGTCTGTTCACAAGCAGCCCACGTGGAAGTTTTGGCTCACTGAGAATTGAAAGTCTGTGGTAAGGACAGGTCTCATTTAAGAAGAATATCCATATGCAGGTGTCTGTTCAGTATTTGCATCCTTTCAGACACAAAAGGATGACACAAAGCCTGATGAGATCAAACCATGGGGTCTGTTCACAAGCAGCCCACGTGGAAGTTTTGGCTCACTGAGAATTGAAAGTCTGTGGTAAGGACAGGTCTCATTTAAGAAGAATATCCATAAATGTGCACATTTACTTCCATAAACTTAACTGCACTCCTTATTTGAAGAAAATAAGCCATTTCTTGGGGCATTTTCCTAACTAAAAATAGATAAATTAAATCATCCTGCTGCCCTTTTCTCTTCTCATATCAGGCACAGAGACAGTTCCTTCATGCCATGTAAAACATTGCCGACATAGCCTAGTTTAGGAACAGTCCCTAAAAACATACCTTACCTTGGTGTCCACTCGTATCAGCAGTTCAGGAGTGTAAGTCTCTCACGTCTCTCTATTGCTCCTCTCGAGCCCATTGGTAACACTCACATCTGGTAACCTCTGCTCCCTGAAATATTTGAGGACAATATCTCTGATAAATGGATTCTTGCAAGTCCTAAGATGATAACTAGCATTTTATGTCCACGAGTAGACATAGAAATATAGATATGTGTCCCCTCCTACTAAAAGAAATTCTCAAAATTACATATTATGTTCTTACAGAACTTGAAAGTAGCGTATCAAAGCTTCACTGAACTGATATATGTGAGTATAAATTAGCTTTGAGATATTTTTTCCTATGTCTTTAAAATAAAAAGTAGGTATTCACTAACATAAACAAATACCTTGTACAATTGGTGTGTTCACAGGAATAGAAGTCTCAGACACTTGCAATAAATATTTGCTTACCAAATGCCAAACCCATGGGGAGGGTCACAATGAAATCTGATTTGTCTTCCCTTTTAGAGCTCTCTTGTCATTTAATCATAAAGGAAAAAGAATAGGATACAATTTTAAAAGGTCAATTACTCATAAGTAAATGGTTGATGACAGTCCACAAAAGAGCTTAGAAATACCCCATAGGCTGAATTATGCTTTATTAAGTTTTTAAGTGCTTCCATGCAAAAAAAAAAGTGTTCAAAATATATTCTGATGATTTATATAAGCAGCAGGAGTTAAATTGGACAATTACATATTCAATACTAATTAACTCACTCGTTAATTGGTGTTTTTTTGATATTCTGTATTCTTCAGACGTGCTAATGTGTGCATATGGCAAGGTTGTGACATCATGAAACAAGCATGAATATAGTTGTGACAGCTAAGTGTTTAAAACCCAGATAAGAGAAAAATGATGTTTTAAAGATGTTATTTCCCTTTTTCTTCAGCTCAGTTTATGATCCTTTTAATTCCATTGCCAAAATGAACACAATCTTACTTGTAGCATCATCTGAGCTATTTGGCTACTCCACCTTCACATATTTGGATTATTTTTAACGCCAATCTCAATCTTAAAAACGTCTTGAATTTAGGTTGTTTGATTTGAGAATATGTAGAGTATCTATTTAACATATGTTTATTTTAAAAATTTCATATATTCTCCTTGAACAATACTTTTAACGTACTTTTAAATATTTTTGTCTGTCAGTGTGCATGATTGTAACCCTAAATATTTCCTGCAGTAAGTCAGACAACACTACAACCTATTTCTACTATTGTCATATCAAAGTAGCAGGAATAAGTCATTTTTAATTTAAATTATTTTTTTCTGAACAAATAAAAAAAAAAAGTTTTGACTCTTTTTGGCCCATCTGTAGCAGTTTAATGCAGCAACTGAGCACTGGCTCGCTGGGTTTCCACCAGTTCTGCTCCATGTGATTAGCTCATTCAACAGGTCTTCATTTCTTCCTTCGTGGAACACCACAACCACACACCCACTGAACTCTCTTTCCATACCTACACCCGTAATATCTCTCCCAGCTTCTACTTATCCAGATGGAAATTTGTATATTCAAGTGCAATTTAATTTCCCCTTCCAGCCAGTACTCACTTTTGAGTACACTGTCACTGCAATATCATAAAATCATAGAATTATAGAATGGCCTGGGTTGGAAGGGACTTTAAAGATCATCTAGTTCCAACGTCCCTGCCATGGGCAGGGACACCTTCCACTAGACCAGGTTGCTCGGGGCTCCATCCAGCCTGGCCTTGAACACTTCCACTGATGGAACATCCACATTGTCTCTATCATATCAAAGTTGGTTTATCTTTAGAAACTGATACCTGGTTGTATTTTTTCACGACAAAACTGTAGTCAGATCTTTAAAAACCTTGTTTCTGTAAGCGTGAGGCCTTAGGTCAATGCTATATTTCAGATATAAGCCCTTTATACTCTTCTAGATAAAAAGAAGTACTTTCCTGATGTGTCTGGTGACAGTGAGGAATATTTGGCTCCTTTTTAAAATACCAAGATCCAAGCTATTCCCCAAATGTCACTGTCTTATCAAGAAGAATTTAAGTCATCAGCCCTTTAGAAAGAAGGTACAAATACCTAAGAAGTGTGGGGTTGTGTTTTCCCTGGGTACTGAAATTCCTAGTAATGATGCACTGGTCAGTTTGTAGCCAAGCCCTTCCTCTGGGTCCTTAGCCCAACCAGTTCTACCACTGGCCTTACAAACACTCGCAGTTATCCTAGTACTCAAAAAGATATATCTAAATGTCTTCAACATGTTAGGGTGACATGTAGTTTTATATTAATGTTAGCTAAACAGCAAGGTCTCTGAAATGATTTTGAGGAGGTGGGTTTCTTTTGGGAAGAACTGGAAAGACATCACGCAAAGGTCTTAGTGACATGAGAGACCTTGAAACCTGCTTTCCCCTGTCCAATTTGAGGGCCAGACGGCTGGTTCTGTCCAACCAGAATGCTCAGCAAATTCAGAGATCATTCCTTCCCAGTGCAGTTATTGCTAATATCAGTACCTTCCTAAAATAAATTAATTTAAAATAAATCTTCATTTTCCGAACTAGAAGAATTTTACCAAAAGTGTTCCCCCCACAACTGTATTAACCTCATTCCATTACTGCCAGTGTTCATTGGCTGGTTCCCTTACTCTGACACCCACCAGATAACTTTATTCAAAAGCACTCAAAAACACATAATCATATTTTGAATTGAATTTCATTATTAACCCTATCACATATGCAGTGATTTCTAGAATTTAAATATTTTCTAAATTAAGGGTACTGTCTGGAGGCTTATTTCTCTCAAGCGATGCTAACACTAGAAAATAAATAAATAAATAACTCCAAAAGCATTAAGGGAGAGGAAAGAAATATTTAAAGATTTATTCAAAAAAGCTTGAAATTATTTGGCCTGCAGGATCTGTTTCAATATGAAAAACATTTCTGCACAGATATATGCGTATTTTCTCTCCCATATGCAGAAAAGTAGCACAATCTTCAAGAGGCATACAGCATCTGACTTTCAACACCTACAGCCTCTCTTGCTTAAGAACAAAATCAAAGCTACTCGAAGCCCTGGGTCACATCTCCAGTTAGCCATTTCACATGCAACTTTTGAAGAAGAAAAAATAAGAATTGAATGGGTCTAATCCAAACCCTTTGAAGTAATTTTTTGAGATTCAATGGACTTCCAATCAGGCGTTTGGTGTTTTTTGTTCAGAGTAGTTTTCTCCTCTTTTTCTTTTTTAAATTATTTTTGGGGTTTTTTTATTTCAATAAAATTCTTCAGTGTCAGTTCACAGCACTGGAATTATTCTGAACAGGTAAAAACCACATTTTTTTGTTATCAAAATCTACTTTTTCCCACTATTGTAGAAGATACTTACATTTTGCATGAAATACCAAAGATGAAATAGAACGGAAAAGAAACTGCTGAAAACTTTTGAATTACAAAACCCATGTAGGTTGATTCATCCCTTCCATGACGGATGCCGTTGTAAAGCCCCATTTTCTGAAGGTCCAACATATTGAAGGAAAAAGCACCAAAATTTATGATAAGCATGACATATTCAAAAGTTGAAGCAGAGGAGTCCTTCGCTTCAGGACTCCCAATGACTTTATTGCTACCAGTGATTCACTGTATGACAGGGAGCAATTAACATCTCTGCTGCAGACCACTTCCTTGGTAAAACAAACTGGAATACGCTGCCTGTGCTGGAAATTTGAGAAGGTGGGAGTGGCAGCTTAGTCGTTTTTGAAAATTTGTAAAAAAACTCCTGGTCTCTAAACCAAGAGTACTTTTTTTCTCCTCCCACAAATTAAACTAATATCTAGATTAAAAAAAAAAAAAAAATTAAAGTGTTGCCGGCCCTGCAAAAACATTCAGCTTTCAAGATGTTTAAGAAAGATTAAAAGAAGGCAGAGATCATCATTGTGATGCTCAGAAGACCAGGACGGTGGATCTAAGAAAGGCCTTATGTGGATGCTGTCATATCTATTCCACAGCTCCAGGCTGGGGTTTGAAGCTGCCAGGGTGACAGACACAACTAATATTTGCTGCCAGGTTTGTGCAGTACTTTAAGATCCACACTTGGAAAGGTGAGGTGTGCATCCATGACGCTTGCACTAAAAGTACCCAAGGCACCTCAGCTGCCCTGTCTTGGCAATTCCAGGTCCCTTTAGCTTTAGAATTAAGTAGAGTTCAGTTGCTATGGAAACAAATTTTATTTTATTTTTTTCCAAATACTTCTGTCAATACGAACACACAGTATATTGCATGTCTCAGCTGACAGAATGGCTTATGCCCTCTTTACTGCGACATGAATATGTGTATTTATGCAGAAATGGATGGATTGGTTATTTCTTGTACGACCTACTGTGCTCCTTTTGGCTTGATATGCTTTTATGAGTAGTCAGGTGAGAACAGCCCACTTACTTGCACAATAATAAATTTGTCTGTCTGATTCAGAGAGGAAGTAAGAGCGGGAGAAAGGAGAGCAAGAATTAAAGTTTTGTGCTGTTCTGCTGAAATTCAAGCCACACAATCCCCACACACCCATGCATATAAAAAGGAGGCTCTGGAGATGTAGAAGTTCTGTAGAAAAGAAAATTTTAAGACCTGACTGGCCTTTGGTTATGTAAGGAAATGAAGATTGAGCAGCTGCACTGACATTTCTTTTCTGGATAGCAGAGGACTGTAGTGACTCATTCCTCATTGCTATGCCAGCATACCTCTTCTACACAAGTTTTGATTAAGGTTAAAAACAAATGAGAAGGCGATGCATTTCAACTTGCATCAGTGTGTTGCTGACAAGTAGCATGAGTAAGTGACCTGCCGCAACAGCCCGAACCAAAGTATTCCTGTTTGGATAGCTCAAGAGCAAGTATTTCTCATGCGAAATTCAGAAAGGGCATGCTATATAGAAATGAAATTAGGTTTTACTCTTGCACTGCAGAAGTCCATAGAGCCTACGTTCACAGCTATTCATGTCACATAAAAGAATGCCTGAATTACCATGCACAATGAAATATAAATGGCAAATACGAAAAACTAATATAGTATATGATGAATTAAGTGTGGAGATAAAAACAGACACAGCATAATCAGTACCTGCCTCAGGTAATGATAAAATTTGATCAAGAAACAATAGGTCTGTATGCATGCAGGATATTAGTCAGAGCTCAAAGGGAAATATTAGTCAGAAACTAAGACTTTCTTAGCAAAGTATGTAAGACACAGAAAAGCTATGCTGGACTAGCCAGAACATTTTGTGCTAACCTTCAAGTCCTGCAGTTAGCACCTTTTCAGGTAACACCTCATGTTAATTCTTGCTCAGGAAAAATATCAGTGCCCTCACTGATACAGGTAACACTGGTCCTTCAAAAGATCTTTTGGGCTTTTTTCAAACTCCCATCCACACCACCTCAAAGTGAGCAGGCAGGTACGAAACCTCTCCCAGATATCACCTAACTCTTAAGGATAGCTCAACTAAACACCATCTGTGCAACAAAAGTTCTTACCCGTGCCCTGGACTCTATCCCAGAAGATGCTTCCCTGGGCTTCCCGTCTCTCTTACCCTGAGCCCTGGCCTCTTGCCTTGGAAAAGCAAGGGTAATCCCATTCTCAGTGAAAGTCATCACAAGCCACATCTGTTAAGTGCAAGAACAGCTGACCCTAGAGGGAAAGACACCTAACTGCACACAGTAACAAATAAATGTAGCATCTGTGAGAGTCAGATTACTGACCAAGCAAGAAAACACAGGTAGAGACAGCATCAATTCCTTTCTGTGGAGTAATTCCACATCCATCAGCCAGGGAACATTAGTGTTTGACCTAGGGAACGTTAGTGTTTGACCTTCTAGTTGGTGGGGCTGGAGAATTTTCATACAGGCTGTTCCAGAAGTGGGATGTTGCATCTGCTTCATTCTTCAGAAGCACAAAATCACATAGAAGAATTCAGTAGAATTCAGAGCACCATCAGTGTTCTAACCTCTTCATGACAGTTAAAAACAGTGTCCTTTTCTTTCATTTTCATATACTTCCAGGTCCTGATCTAGAAGGTTATGGTCACCAACAGGAGTTTCTATGCTTATTAAGTCTGTCACTGTCTTCTAATGAATGCACTTGTAATGCTGGGTCTTACAACACAGGCATCTGTCCTTGAAACACAAATAGATGTCAAGATTTCTTTTTCTTTTTTTTCCCGCATAGGCCTTTCAACAGTTTTTATCTATCTACAGTCTACAATAACCTGGGAGTTTGCAAGAACTAGATTTGAACTAGCTATGTATGACAGCCAAAGATGTCATTTTTTGTGTTACTAGTCTTATGAGCCATCTGACTCAATCTCATAAGAGTGGAACCTCTTAACAAAAGAACAGCTCTTCCTTGCAAGGTAAAACCTGTTTAGTAAAATCATTGTACTTCAGAAAGGTTCTACTTAATTACCTAAGAGTTCCTAGTAATAAACATACCCAATAGCTTAAATTCTATTCTCAGCTATGCAGAGATAAATAAGCTCCCGGTGACTTCTGTGGCCATCTATAGCTGAATTTGGCCAATCATATAAATCTTCACTCTTCTGCACGTATAGTGTACCTTGAGGAGGCAAATGGAAGTCAGCTGACAAATGTGTAGGATTTGTTTCCCATTCCAAAGTCGGCTTGTTGGCTGCAGTTTGTACAATGAGATGGCATGAAACAAATGGAGTAGGGCTGAAAATCCATTCTACTTAAGAGAGCACAAACGGGCACCAGAGTGCCAGTTCTCTGTAGAGTGTGGCTATTTATGTTCATTCCTATACATCAACAATATTGCATTTTGGGCTTTGTTAGGTTAGCCTAACACACCTAAAGCTACAATCTCAGACATATGAGAAAATGGAGTTGGAATGTTAACCACGCAGGTCCTCCTGCACAAATCCACAATTAATGCATCTACAGTGATAACTAATTGCCTGTAAACATATCCCCAAATCAACATGTTGTCCATCTGTTTCCTTTCTACCTTGTTGCAGATTTGATAGACTTACAGATGGAGAAAAGAAAGCCTTATTTTCTTCCCAAACACTCCAACACAGCGCAGAGTAGAAAAAGACATATTTGGAGGCAAGAATCTTTAAACTGTACTTCACAAGCAACTGAATGCAAAAATCAAAAGTGACCCAAACATGTCCCTTCTATGGGCATTGCTGTTCAGGGTGCAATTTCCATTTCACTGACCGGAAGCACTTTTCTTTACATACAGCCAAGGAAATATGTGAGGAAACATGTATATAGGGCAGATGGAGGGAGGCAGAAAATTGAAGGCAAGGATGAAAAGAAAAATTCAAAAACAGGTTTCTTGCTATTGGGAGGGCCAAGAACAAAGGAAATCACTGTTTTTCTCTCACATGTGCGGAAGTGGATCCAATGGCTGTTGGTGGTCCTAAGTTTCCAAGTGTGTTACAGAAAACTGTGATTTCTGGTATAAGGCAGAATGACTTTGATGAACTGCTGTTACATGATCACTTGTAATTGCAGTGGACTACAATCAGTGAGTTACAGTCCTCAGTACTATGATCCACAAATGCTCAGCCTGCCTTGAATTCTTGTCTGACAAATACCTAATTCCTACTTCATCTCTCCTAGGGAGAGTGTTTCTTCTGTTACACTTATCAGAGCTAGCATTTAAGGTTCCGTACTAAAACACATAAAAGAAAAGTCACTGTCTAAAGGTTGTGTCACAGCTTCGAGGAGAGCCATACAGCATAAAAAACCTGACAAATAATCTTTCAGAGACTGCAGACACTATTTGATACATATACACACACAAACACACACACAGCCCTACACACTCTATGGAGTCTGCATTTATATATTCACAGTCTTTCTCAGTCAGCTCTGATGGCATTTACCTTGCCCTGTCAGAAAGCACACTGCAGGCCTGCTGGCTCAGCAGCAGTCAGTCACAGGGATGCTCAGTGACTGCTCCCTTTGATACACTAGATACACGTTCCCAGACATGACTCAAGCATTTAGTAAGTCAAGATGACACACAACACAATTACATGTAACCCAGTCAATCAGCATCTATCCTAGCAATCTGCATGCTGTAACCAAGTTTTTTAATCCTAAAACATTTCTCATAAATAAGTGGAGAAGTGTTTTAACTGAAGTAATTCTTACCGAAAACACGGATTCCCTGTCTGCTCCCAACACACTTTTTCAACTCCCAACAAACTTTTTCACCTTTTTTTTTCCCTTCATCTCAGATCTGTCTCCACCACCAGCCAGCTTACATGCACCTCAGCCTGGCTTATGTACTTTTCCTCCTCTATAAAACATCCTCATTCTAGGAAGGACAGGGCAGTTAAGACCATACTGTCTAGCCATAGCTTCTGAGTTTCTGTTTGACACTTGAGTGTCTTTTTAGTGCCATGCATGAAAATGATGGCCAAAGCAAGGAAGAGGAGTCTCAATACAGGGGTCACGATTGGAAAGCCAGTCTGCCCACTCCACCATCACCACATGCTGGGGTCTGACCAACGTCCAGCCGTAACTTAGGTCTCTCTAGCATCTAGCATCCCAACTCCTAAGATGTTGGGATGAGCCTGCCACTTCCATGTAGGATTATCTGCAAAACAGGCCTTTCATGGCCTCATCTGTTTATTCACAGTATCATGCAGTGGGGCAAACTGTTAGAGACATGCAGATCCTCTCTTGAGCCAGTACTGGAGCAGGATACTCTTCATACAGAAACAGATCTTATCTTCATCCTTTATATTGGCTGCAAGACACTAGTTCGTCTTCAGTGTTTCAATAATTTTTGGGTGAGGATTAATTCCTAGAGATGGAAGAGAGATGAAAAAGAAAAGAAGAAAACATTACTATTGTTTGTACCTGTTCCAAGACCTCTCTTCTCCTCCACTTTTGTCCCAACCTGTACTCTATTCTTCCTTTCCTTTGTCAGGAGTAAACAAAAACAATCTTTGGGTCCTGCTGGTGTGCTGGGATCCAGAAATCCAGAAGGATAAAAAGAGGTATATCAAGTGCCATAAAGTCATTCATGAGACTAAAGCTGTGTATGTGAGATTCCCATCTCTGTATGGGCTGCCAGTACAGGTGAATCTGGGAGACAAACAAGAGCTGGTGAGCCTTCAGTTATAAGCACAAGTGTCCCCTGTGATGAATAGGAGATGGCCTAAGTCCAAGTGTTCAGGAAGGCCCTAGAAGGTTTCTCTGAAACAGATGCTTGAGGCATTGTGACCACAATAGTCCCCAGTGGTGACCCAAAAGAGAAATATAGACACATCAAAAGTCAACAGGGTATGGCTAGCTTGAGGCAAGCCTAGCACTATGAACCAGCTTTGCTGGCATGTTCTAATATTTTTTGCTTACTCACAGTCTTTCCAAGAGCCTTGTCTCAACCCGTGCTTATGGCATGTCAGGCCGCTGACAGATGATGTGTTCTCTTCCCACCGAGTTGCCTTAGAAAATTGAGTGACCAATCTGCAGAGGCAAACTAGTTCGTTCCGGGTTTAAACTGAGCTGTCCAACCCAGGCTAAGGGTCCTTTTTTAACTCTCAGAAAAGAAGAAGAACCTACTGCCTCAAAACTGAGGCAACAGTTCATGCAGTAGCAGGTAGAAAAAGAGAAGAGGCTTCAAGAGAAAGAGCTCTGAGAGCTTTGCACAAAGAAGTTGTAACAACTCTAACACTGAATTCCCCAGCTGGAAGTGATACTGCTGTGAGACGTTACTTTAATGTGCATCCTTCGTCTCTGTGATATTGCTGACTTCATGTTTATAAATTAATAAGGAAGCTGGCACAGAACACAATTCACCTATGGGCTAGATACAGGTAAAATCCAGAAACTATAATTTAAATTACAGTAAAATTAGATGCTATAAGTTATTCAGAAGAATTTCAGTTTGAAGGCTCTCCTACGGATATTTTTGTTCACTTAGAAAAATACATGTAGTCGGTACAAACCAGGAATTTATTAAGAATCTAAATCTGCAATATGCATTACAAAAAATCAGTAAAATACTAGCTATGCATAGATAACAATCCAATTTACAGTTGTAAATCAGTAAGTTTATGATAATTTGGAAAACAGAAAAAGACATAGGGTAGTGTTAATAAATCTTATCTCAGCAGCTGAGAAGTCTTTAGTTATGTGTGGCTTTCCTCTCCGAGAAAGTTCCGGGTAACTTAAATACTTGGGATAGTTAGGTAGCACTGCTGTTTCACAGCAGTGAGTATTTTGACGTTAATCAGCTAAGGTAGGGTTCATCTCACCTACCTTTAGAGTCCCAGTGTTCACAACTGAGGTATTCATGGAGAAAAATAGGTGCTTTTAAGACTCAGGTCACCTCCTGAAATAGAGACTCTTGCTTTAGGATGAGAGAAATCATGTACTAAAATACCTATTTATCTCCACTGACCACAGTGGAAGTCTAGGATGTCTGATTTGGATGCAAATACCTCCAGTATAGAAATCTGCATTAATCATATCTCTACTGAACTCCACAGCAATTAATATAATTGTAGAAAAATAACTATCTTGGAAACTTTTTCTATTTTTTTCCCAGTTTCATATGAGAAACCACACTCCCTCTCCCATTTAGTCCCTCTACCTTCTTTCATCTGTGTTGTGAAATTTCTTGTGGTCCTCTGAAGTGCATGTCTTCCTGTTTTTTTCAAAACAGGTAAAATCTCATAAAAGACATTCAATTTATTTAGGGCAAATTATATAAAGCAAGAGCACAGCTACTAGCTCTGTTACCAGAGAAAGATTCCCTGGAAGCAATCAACCTAATTCACAGATATTGAAAGATTATCAAATGTTCTTAATCAAACTATCTAGGCATCTTAATTAAGAAAGAGAACATGGGAATGTTTGTACTGGACTGAACTTGCATTGCACTATCAGCTCTGAAATGAAAACAACACTCATCTGTGATATTATCTTGAGATAAGGTGACCAGTTCATTAAAAGGTAAGGAGGACTAGAAGTCAGAACACTGTTGGCATCTGTTCAATTATACATATTAGGGAAATTATCCAAACCTTGGAAAAGAGAGGATTAAGAGATAGGCTCAAGTGCTCTTCTCTGAAATATTTCTAGATTGAGGGGCAAAAAAAAAGGTAGAAAATTGTTGGGAAGACTGTTAAGTACAAAGGAAACAGACTGGATTTCATGGAGATGCAGGATGTATTCTCCTGGAATAAAATGTGATACTGAAGAAATTACCTGCATTACATTGGACTTCATTTCATTGGACTGGATTTCATGGAGATGCAGGATGTATTCTCCTGGAATAAAATGTGATACTGAAGAAATTACCTGCATTACATTGGTAAAGTAAGCAATTTGCTTGTTAGAAACTATCTGAAAGATTCAAGAAGGTCTGAAAACCAGACATGCAAGGAAAGATATTTAGAAAATCATTCATACTATTAAATCCAACATAATATACTTTGAAGTAATGTGGCAAAGATAATGAAAATAATGAGAAGTTTTTCTTGTTTTTATGCAATCAGTAGAAATCCAGATGGTAAGCAAAAATAATTGAAAATTGTTGTTGATGAGAAGTAATTGGCATTACTGAAACCTGGTGGGACTCATTTCTTGTCTAGAATTATTAAATCATAGCTTATAACCTGTTTGGGAAAGGCTATGTAAGGAAAAGAGGTTGGAAGTGTGCTCATTTTGGAAGGCAATTACTTGTTCTAAGTTACTGATAACTTAGAACAGCAGGACCTTGAACATACATGGATCAATAAGCGGGTTCTGATAAGGCGTTGTTGCAGATCATCTGACCAAACTACAGAATAGGATGAACTCATCCTTACTTATCAGTGATGTGGGATAAGAAGTATGTTGGAGGCTTCAGCTCAGCAGATGCATGCTGCAGGTTTCAATCAGCTTACAGGAAATCATCAGTAGAGTTTCTGATATAACACTTTTCTCCATTCTAAAACCAAATCACGCTCTACCCAATGGGAGGCAACTACTTTATAACAAAGCAGATGACTGAATCATTAGAATGGTAGTTGGCTGTCACCTAAAGATCAATAGTAGCAATCCAGTTGTGTTCAACGTGGGCAAAGAGAGGCCAGTTTCAAAGGGCTTTGTAGATAGTCAGACAGATAGACAGGCAGTACTTCTAAAGTGGTAATTTCCAAAAGCCAAGAAAAAGTACAAACAAAACTGGAAGAGACCTCCAACAACACAAGTTAAAATACAAGTACCTGAAAAAGAATTAGTTAAAAGCTTCACTTCCACAGTAAAGGAAATGACCAAAGGCTTGGGATATTATATGTTTGAGAAGATACCTAGCAAAAAGACAGCAAGTGACAACACATGTGTGAACAAACACCAGTTACGGTAATTTATACTAGCCACCCCAGAAAGTAGGGAAGGAAGAATAAAGAGGCAGTATTGAACCCAGGCCTGTCAACACTAGTGCAATCAGAAGTTTTTGTGCTGTTTCTGTTTGTTCAGTAGATCAACTAGCCAGGCATCAACCTCAAGAAAATTGCAGAAAAAAATGAAAAAGGAGCTAACTGATAAAGTATTATGATAGAGAAATAAAGACTTAATGACAACAAAAATCACTTAAAAGAAAATCATACCAAGGAAACCTTATTTCCTCCTTTGAGGGGATTTTGTTTTATCACTAAATGTAACTTCAGAGACCAGGTGCATTTTTTTCAGCATTTGCTGTAGCGTTATGGAACTTTCTGATTAAAACTGACACTGTAGAATATGGCACACTTTAGATGGGATAAGAGCGAGGTTGGGCCAAGAAGTATTTGTCAGATAGTGAACATTTGCTGATGGGAGTTTTTTCAAAGGAGCCTGTGACCGGCAGTAGGTCTGATCCTATTCCACTTTTTCATTAATTAATTGGAATAAATATTTAAAAATTGATTAAATCTTCACCTTACACAAAGACTGGTGGGAAGCAATCACTGGAAGACTCAGGCTTACTCAAACAAAATGTGTTTAAGTATATTCAAGCACAACATAATATGGCTGAAAGGAAGAGTGTGTGTGCTATCCACAGAGTAGGAAAGATGTCCCTCCAAAACAGGTCTTTCAGTGATAGTGGATAAAAAATTCAGTACATGCTCTTTGGGCAGTTTTGTAGGAAAATGGGCTACTACAATCTCTGGACATATAAGCAGCAGAAGTAGGAGGAGTATTGGTATGCTGCCAACAGTTTAAGGGGCCAAATTTTGAGAAGGACATTAGAAAACAGAAGAAGGTGAAGTAAAAGGTCATAAAAATTGACTTTGAGAGCTGAAGAAAATGTGTTAAAGTGAAAAAATTTAACAGCTCAAGTAATTTAGCTTTTGAGAGGTCAGGCTGAGAGTGACATGATTGCAGTCTAAATACTTTCAAAGGGAAAAAATAGAAAGAGCTAAAGCGTTCTTTAACAAAGACAGTTATAAAAAGAACCATAGCTAGAAATGAAGCCAAATATGAAATCATGCACCAATTTGTAATTGCAAAAGTGATTAGCCACTGGGAAAAAAATATAAAGTAAAGTCCATCTTCATCTCTTGATGTCTTCAGATCATGAGTAGATGCCTTTGTGAAACACATTGCTCCGACAGAGAAGTTATTTTTTAAATCAATGTGTTCAGCTAATAGCCTGCCTGGGAATTAGATCCATAGGAGTTTTCTATTTTGCCTGCAGCTCTTTTCTTCAAAAAGGCCAGCTCTCTGACTTGGGCAGCAGTCTTCCCATCCTTACTCTTATTCCCCTGTTTCTCCAATGGCAGATGCCCAGCTCTGCTTTTTTTCTATTAGAAGGAGATTTCTGCCATCTGCTGCTGTTTCCTGTGGGGGGATACCGATTGATCAGCCACTATGCTAGGGCAGCAGAGATCCTGTGGGGCTGTTGTGAGGGAAGAGACTTGAAACCCGCTCTAGCCCTATGGCTACTAAGATCAGACCTCATTGCTTTCCCACTAGTAAGTTACTGAACTTTGAATAATGAGAAGTGCAGAAGGCCACTCACTTTGACAAGGTACAAAGTAATTCAACTGGAATAACTAGTATGCCTAAATTTAGGTATAAAATCAAGCCTGATAAAAGAATACAGGATATGCAGGAATACATCCTTCCTAATACAGGAAAGTTGGACACATCCTTTCTTTAAAAAAAAAAAATCTAATTATCTTTGAAAGGTGTTTGGAAAGAGGTTTGTCCACCTAACTCAGATGCCCACAGCTGGGCAGAGGATACCCACCTCTGAGGAGAAACCTCCATTGGTCTTTGTTGAGTAAGTAGAGTGTTTAGACCCGAACATTAGAAATGTGATTAGTCAAGTACTCTGTAATATATAGGAACAAGTTGGATCCAGATCAGGTACATGACATCTCCTTTGTAGGCTGGACCATCTAACGAGTTCTTCTGCCCTTAAAATCTAAGACTTCAAATACCTTTCAAGTGTAGCAAGGCTTATAGGGAGAAGTACTGTATTTTACTAGACCAAGTGATGTATCACAGCTGTATATCACCACTAATGCTACCACTGAAAGGAATAAGAGCAGAGGGAGAGCTGCCACTTGTGAGCAGAGAAATACAGTGTTTGGTCACAAAGATATCTGACAGGCTCTGAGAAGGTGGAAAAAAACCTTCCAGACTTCCAAAAATTTAGAAAAGTAGTTGAATATTTTCAGGAATTTTGGTTTAAATGCTCATATTTCTTTAATCTTAAACAAACCAGACAAAAGACATTGGGACATCACCTATCAGTGTCTTATCCCCAGTCTCTCACTGCAGCCACAATGGCAGAGCAGGGCTATATGTCCCCTCCAGAATCCCAACACAGCTACTCCTTCCCTGGAACACCACCAGCAACATGGGCAGGGAGTGCTGTGGTTTGAATGGTGCATATATTCCAATCCCAGATTTACCTTATATTAAATTATTTCCCTTGAGGTGCACCTGGAACTTACTAAGAGATTGAGCATTATTCATTGATCAAACCACCTGTTTCATCCTAAAAGTTGTCCAAAACCCTTTTTTTCTTGAGAGAGACATCAGTCGGTACTTCTGAGTTATAACCTGCATTAGCCTGCATTTGTTTTGGGTTTGGGGTTTTTTGGCATGGAGGGGTAGGTAGTGAGATGAACCTGGTGATCAAGGTTTCACTTTGAGGAGAGACATTGCAGATACATGTTTTTCAGTTTTTGAAGTATGCTTTCCATAACGAAATACTGTCAACTTCAGGCATGTTTATACTTTCTCCATGAATTAGTAGTCATTTGCAATGCTGTGGACAAGTTTTGCTGACAAACACTTTTTAAAAGGGACAAATTTTCACCCAAAATGCATAACATCATGAAAATCAGGGCTTTCATGCAAGAACAGGTTTGTTACATACTACTTGCCTTCCATGATTTAGACAAGCTATCAAAAAACATGTGACACAAAACAATCTAGCTATTGAATAGCTCAGTGGATCACAGACAATATAAAGTTTGACTCTTTTTTTAATTCAAACCATCTACAAAGCATTTATGAATAATGTACATGCTCCTGTGCTCAAAAATTTTTCACAAATGATTTGTGAAGAGAAAAAAAAGAGCTAAAGCTGCAATGCATTTTTTTTTAAATAACCAATTCAATCAGAATTACTTCAGGAAATATTGTTCAGCGTTAGCTAGTCATCATACCATGTACTTTTAGGGAACATATTAAATCTATAAGTGGTCCATCAAAAAAATGATAATTCAGCACTATAAAGTAATTTGAAGACATGCTTTTAAATATATGGTGTTTGGGAGGATATTGAAACACCCTCACAATTCTAAAACATGCTTCATTGTCCAAAGAGTGCTGAGATTTAAGCTGGCTCATAAATGTTAAGCAATCAATTCTTGTAGACACAGCCTCAAAAATGCTTCCATTTAGTCTGGTTGAATTACAAATGAGTTATTTCATTAGCTGAATTATTATTTTGGGATGAACTCCAGAACATTAAAGCTTTACATTTAACCTCCATTACAGCCCAGAATTGAATTAACCTCTCTTTCCCATATAAAAGTTGCTAATGCACTTTCCTTGTACAATGCAAATGTCATTACACTATGTGTTGCAGGAAGCACTTAGAAAAATTCAGTAGAATTAGGGTTCATAATATTTTGGTGCATTCATTTAAAACATTACATTTTAAGAAAATTAGTTCATCTTCTTTCCTCTCATTGAATACTGACACTTGGAGGAACAACTATGGCTGATTTGCTTGCTAAAATATCAACTCAGTATCTCAGGGCAGCAGCTCAATTCTGCTGTAACACATGCTCTACAAACATAAAGGATTATATGGCAAGTTCCGTGTTCAAGGTGGTTATGAGAATCAATCAGGACTTTACTTTCCCTAAAATCTTAAGAACCTCTTTGAAGCCCCTCTGGGTTTAACTTTTTCCTGTTCCCCATTCAGAATTAGAAGAGAAATAAGAGAATTAAAGCATAAATTTGCATGTGGCTGGAAATAGGCTGAATTGAAACCATAGATACTATGGTAGATGAGTGTTTCTACCTCTGATGCCTATTATCTTCAAATCATGACTGAAGATCCCAAGGGATGTGGGTTGTTTCTCTAGTCACATTTCACCACTTTTTTCTAATGTTATACAATAGTTGAGTTTGAAAGTAGACTATTGTGTTTTCAAGATTTGGCTTTGTTCTGAAAGAGAACAGGAAAATTCTGCATGTACTGCAAAGAAAAAATCTGCAAAAAGCTGCACATCAATTAGTTATTAGCTAATTTTGTATTAGTCATTAGCTATTTCTTTAGAATATGAAACACAGTTATGGAGGGTAAAGTGAAACAATGTTAATCCTGAAGCAGAGTATTTTAGCAGAAAATATGTTAGATTTTTTCTTTTTTCTTTTTTCTTTTTCTTTTTCTTTTTTTTTTCAGTTTATTGGAAGCATGCAAGGTTGTGCGGAATATAAATTTTTGTGAACAATGTGCATGGACTTAGCAATTTCAGGTTCAAATGGCAAAACTGAACTGAACATTGCTCCTAACATGATGACCTCAGACATGAGATCTGATAAGCTGAACAGGCTGAAAAGTTGAGGAAGCACAAGGAGAAGAGACCAGAAGATAGCTGGTGATAATCATAGACATAAATTGATAGAGCAAATTACTTTTACTGGTGCAACATAGTCAAATCCTAGGATCATAGTCACTGTTACTGTTAATGGCAAATAGTGAATAACATGGTTCATTTTTGTATTGCATCAGAAGTATACTCACCTGGAAAAACTACAGAGGGCAGTTTTGCAGGACTCAAAATCCATCATAATTCCGAACAAGTTTTATAACTGTAGATGTGACTTTCCCAAAAGAATTTTGCTTTCTGACCAGCTGTATTTTCTTGCATTCTGAAAATAAGAAATGTGCAAGAAACCCATGCCTCAGAGCTGAATGAAGAAGTTTCCAGAGACCATCAACCTACACCATCTGACAAGGATCTCAGAAAAGCCACATCCACAGAGTCCTGGGCTTATTGAAGATTTTCCTTCTCTTTTCATTAGATTTTTCTGAAATGATCCAAATTCTGAAAAACAATATGGGAATTGTTTTAGAATAAAGAAGAAAGTACTGCCAAAGTGTATTCAAAAGTAGCTCATGGTAAGTTTTCTAGACTGTCACTAATATCAGAGAGAAAAGGGGAAAGGATGAAGAGTACAGATAAAGCCATCATAAAAGAATATGGCAATATATCAAGTATATTGTTTTATTTTAATGGTATGATCTCAGACTGTCAGATTCTTTCACCTGTCCAGCAGATAATTAAAGGAACATTTTCACATTTTCTTTTATCCCCTTCAAGTTTATGCCCTACATTAAAATGAAGCTTTTACAGTTTTGACAAGACATTTAAGAGGAGTTACTCTGTAAAGCTTAATTGTTTGTTTTCTCCTGGGGGACTTTTGCACTTGTTTTGAACCATTCTTTGGAGGTGGCTTTCAATTACGAGCCAAGATTCAGATCCTTGTATAGACAGACCTTACACTGTCCATAAATCCTGGAATTTCACAACCATCAGACAGACTCTTTAAAAGCTTTTATGAGAAAATATGGTTTGGTATGGAGACAGCTGGTATTTAAATTGTCCATGTGAGAGAAATTACTTTTATTCATTCACCAGATGCTTTATTCATATATAGATTTTTAAATTAATAATTCCATAATACTTGCAGCTATATAATCCTAAAATCCACACAGTTTTGCTCAATGACATTATCAAGATGTGACATCTCTTTTTATTTCTTGCAAATAGTGAAGCACATTTTGCCAGTTGCCATTTTGATGAAACATTACAACAGATAAGGGAAAAATTAAACAAGTCAGTGTCCGCTGACAAGATGAGTAGAGTTCATCAAACTGTTGTTCCTGCCTGTACTCTAGGTGCAGACTTCAGAATCATTTGACTAGGAAAAACATGTTGGCCAGTCACATGCACATGCTACACACAAACTGTTCTGTGTTATACTTTTAAAACCAAATAACTATGAGTGAGAGATACCTGAAGAGGCGGGGAAACACTTGGCTACTAAGATAAATTGAACAACAAGAAGTTTAAGAAAGAAAAATAGGAAAAATGGGGAATAAAAAAAATCCTGGAACATTCTAGAAAATTAGCTAAGTTGACATGATTGGCATTTATTATATCAAAGAGGTGGAAAAGCAACTGAGCTGTCTCGAGCAGGGACTCCATGGAAACAAACCTGCAAACTCAGGTTTGTTCAGAAAATGTTTATTCAATCAAATAATGTTGTTCTTCCTTGCAACCCCGAAATTATTTTTTCCTGTTTTCTTCTTTCCATTTGAATACTTGTTCATTTCTCTTCAATTTTCTTGTCTTGGTCATTACAGCTTCCTTCTTTCAGGCCTCACTCCATTGTATATTCTACAGGAAAACACTACTATTTCTCACTTTGAATCCCTGTACTGGCTAAATTCTACTTTACATGAATTCAGGATCCTTGTCTCAACTCTGAGGCATCACATAGCACTTGTTGCTGCTTCAGCATTCCTATTATTTCCTCTGCTCTTAGGTCTTCTGCCTCACATCGTCATTTTGTGTAAATAGCATTCCTAATCATCATGTGGACTGATCAAAACCCAACTGCTTTCATCTAAATCCTCATTTAATGTACTTTTCTGTGAGAGCTTATCAGGAATCATTATAATATAAAAAAAAAAAAAAAGAAAATGAAGCTCAACAAAAACAGCAACAACAAAAATGTTTTGAAAGCTACACAAACTCAGGACTTCATATGTGTGTTGTAAATACTAAATATTTTTAGCATCTCTAAATGGTTGGCTGCTTAGCAGTTTGTTTTATTCCACCCGCGTAAAACCCAACAACAATACATAAGTTAGCCTCCATCTCTCTCCCATTTTCTCCCTAGGCAAGGTTTTCAGAAGGACTGACTTTTGACACGCCACTCTCCAACCACAGGCTTTCCAACTTAGAAGGCTTAGAAATACATACTGGTTTTTCACTGCTCTTCCAAGATATTTCATGGACAAAAGTGGCAATAATAGTTTCTTCATTGAGAATTTAAAAATGGCAGCTATGTTGTGAGAGGGAATGATCCATTTACCAAGTACCAGCACTCAGTCAGGGAATACATACGAACGTTTGAGTCCATGAGCCTCTGAGTTTCTTGCCTAAGCTAACCAAATACCCATCTTCCTCCAAATGCATTTCAAATATTTGCAATTAGGAATCAACCCCAGCACCAGAAATTATCTAATTTCCAACTCTGCAGCAAGGCTTTAAGGATGGAAATTAACCCTAGCTGCACTCCTCATTTTTTAAAAAGAGTTGTCTAAGCTTGAAGCACAGACCAAAAGCATCCCGTGACTGACCTTAAATAGATGTTCACCCAGATGCTACCCAAGTGAAGGATATGGTCACATTCATCAGGAGAACGGGGCCAAACTGCAACCACAGGGTTTCAGGGGCCTATTGGTGGTCACTTCTGTGCATGGAACATATCCAGTGTATGCAGATCCTGCAGCTGCTGGCCATGTGGAGGGAAATGCTGCAAGTTGATTTTTAAGTGGGTTCTCTCCCCTGACTCTGCATCTTTAACCAATTTTCTTGACTTTTAATTTGGTATAGACTCAAAACACGCTTAAATTGCATCAATCAGTTTAAACCAAAGTAGCTTCATTGGGTAAGAAGTGCAGGAAATATTTAGTAGGTACTTCTACTTCATAATCCCTTCCATGAATAATGTGATACCAAAGGTTGTAGCAACAGCCAGAAGTCCACACTAGAACAGCTCATGGTGACTTGTGAGACTAGTAAAACCGCAATTTGAGCAATTACACCCTGGAATACACCATACAACTCACCCATCACAATCTGAACTTTTATAGTAGCATGAGAAACCTGCCTTTGTCAAGGCAACTTTCCTGCATACAGTCTCAATGCCAGAACACAGAGAATGTGTCTTCCAGCACTCTAGGAAGCATGACCCAGAACAGGGGAAAGGTTAGTAACAGAAAAACTTTACATTCTACCCTCTGCTTAAATCATCTCTGGCTTCTGGTCTAGTTTTCACATCATCGAGAATTGTAATGTTTACCCACCCAGGGCACAGATGTGTTATGAGGATTAGTTAGTACCTAATTACTTGAATATTTAAAGTGTTACTCTTAATGTCCTAATATTATCACCAGTACATTTGCATAAGGTTTTATTTATGCTCTTGACATTTGCTTTCCAGATTTTATTAGAGTTTATAAACAATGAAAAAACATTGCTGCCAGGCCCTATTATGCACTTCCATGTGATGACTTAAACATTCTCAGACTCTCCAGGTTTGTTGAAGTCATAACCACCTAACAAGTTTACTGAACTGCTGTCTTTGAATCAGATCCTTCTGTAAAAAGGAGAAATGACATTTTTATCTTACAAAGTGTTCTTTCTGCATAAAAGAATTAGTTCGATGTCACTGTAACAATAGCAATTTTAGTTCTTTGAATGAAGAAAGAAGGAATTCCCATATCTCTGCAGCGATCACTGCCCTGTTACTTTGGTTAAATGTGTGCCTCCAGAGCACTACAACAGCCTCAGCAGCTGGGTGCAAAAAAAGGTGATCTCTGATCTGATGCCCCTGAGTCAGGGTATTTTATGTGCAGTGGAATTGTCTGCAGATAATAAAAAAGAGAAATAATAGCTCTGCAGAGATCTTTCCCTTAGATGTTTTGGCAGACTGGCCTATTCCATTCATATATTTTGGAAAAACTTCGACTTTCAACATAAAATATTCAAGTTTCATTATTTCCCCATGTGCAGACCAAAGCCCACCAGTTACAGTCATGGTCTCAGCGTTCAGGCTTTCCTTGGATGTGTGCGCACACATCTGTGCATACAAGTGTGTATTGGGAGTGACAGGGTGTTGACTGAAATTCTGTCTGTGTTTATTTCCATTAGCCTTCTACTGAAGATAATGTTTTAATAATAATAATAAATCTTTCCATCTTAAATGAAATATATTAACTTTGTCGCACATCAGTTATTCTCAATATAAACTGTTTAAAACCTCCTTGGTCTTCTAATTCAAAGCTGTCTCTTTTGGCCTCTGGACATCACAAAATTATTCTCTCTGATCTCCTCATTTACATGCATTCACTCACATGCACAAACACATACACATTTCATTGCTTTCAAATAGCTCCCATCCCAAGAAAGCCTATGCTGTAAACATGGACAATCACACTAAAACAGTACATTTAAATTATATTTAATTGCACTAAGCCAGTAATTTTAGAGCTTAGGAGGAGGTATTTTGTTCAATGGCTGATCTCTGCAATGACAAAACTATTGGAGCAATAACATTTTTGCTTACATATGAGCAAAAACCTTTCCTACCTTTCCAGAACTGAGAGGAATTGGGAACCAGGAAAAGTGTTAGTTTGTACAAACTGAGGATATGATTGCTTGATTTTTTTCCTATTTAAATTGGATTAAAAAATTTCACTGAATCATACAGAAATGGGCTGAAGGAGGTTGTCTAGTCAACACACACACCCTTCCCTCCCATTCAAATATTTTGCATAAACCTATATCCACACGTTTTCCTGGCAGTATTTTATAAACATAGAAAAAGAGAGGATAGAAAGCCTGCCAAGATTATGATCTGGAATACAGTTTAGGTTTAATATGGAGTACATAACAAAATTTTTTGTATACTGCTCAAATATAGAGTCCATCAAAAGGCTAACCAATAAATGAAGGCAACAAGCACAAGATAGCTAAATCTAAATGGGTCTATAGGAATTGTCTAAATCTTTGTCCTCAATTTCTGAGACACTGAGGTATCTACATAATTTGCTAGGTTTGATGCTATTTGTTCATATACGTATAGTTCAGGCACATGCTGAGACTCTAAAAAGGAAAATGTCTGACAGAAATTTGTCTATGTGTAATCAGCAAACCTTCCCTTTTCCATAAGGGATATAAATTATATGTAATTATGTCTTCAGCAACTACATGGGTGGTTATCTGTTTCTCTGGAGCTTATCAACAAATTAAAGATCTTATATTCACCACTCTCCATATCACCAACTGTGCTGCTCTGGTAGTCCAGTTAAGAAATATTTTAATATCACAAAAGGGACTGAGGAGCAAAGAATAAATCTATCTATATAAATAAGCAACCTGGTTTATATGATGGTTTGTTACATAATAGGACTTAAGAGAATTCCAATAGAAATACAAAGATGCTGAAATGCTCCAGAATATACTGGGTATCCATTCTTCCTGTTACAAAAAGCCAAAATGTGAATTAGCGTCTATCCATTTATCTTGAAAGTTTGACATCTGCCAAAGCCCTTAGTAGTTCCTCACAGACAACCAAACAGGCTGGTGTTTGGATTAGGATGTCATAACCAGTAGCATAAAGGAGCCAACACTGTAAATAAAGGCGATCCTAAAAAAAAAAAGGCAAAAGCCTTTGGGAGCAAGACCATCCACTGGCTAGTCTTCCATGGTAACCACAACCCATCATGCTGAAAATGATTTAAAGAACAGCTTTGATGTGGGAATCTTGTTGACCTTCTAGATATTGATCTAGATAGTAACAAGTGCTTCACTGAAGAGGTTGAGAGGTCTGCTCTGCCTCAGCTTCCAACATTGCCAAAGAACTTTTCTACAGGGCATTGTCCAGCTGAAGGGCTTTCAAAGCATTAGCTACTTCCCAGACTTAATATACCTTCCATCAGGATCACTAAGAGATGATTTCTGCTAAGTTATGGAACTTTTGCATTCAATGACTCCTAAAATAAGCTTGCTGAGAGTAATTTTCTAAAATATAGCAAACGAACAAAAAATATATCAGGTTATAAAAAGTGATGAAGCAGTTGCAATGAGTCAGCCTGGAAGCACCAGTTTAGGACATGTACACACTGAGTTGGCAATTATAATATCTGCCTGTGAGTCCAATCAGAACAGCTGGAATGTTACATATCAAACCTCACAACAAACTGCTTCAGATCAGGAATTATTCAGTGAATCAATTTGAGTGGAAGTACCTCTGAGAAGTCATGATCTCTTGTGGATAATTCATGAACAGAAAAAGGCCAAATTCATAAAATTATTCATTATAAATTATTCACCCTCCTCTTTGGAGATATGAAGTGTAAAATTAAGTGTTTAGTTTTGATTAAGTGAGGAACTGAACATCATAAATACAGCATTTGACTCAATAGATCCCAGGAAATTAACTGCTTTTGGAGGAAAGAGAATAAACTTTTCTTTCTATTGCTCTTGAAACTTGATTAGCTGTTTGCACAGTGATTGTGTACACAGAGCCAGATCCCAAAAGATGCTGAGCTTGTACAACTCCCACCATCTTCAGCTGTAGTTACTCGGCACATTTCAAGTTCATCTGCAAAACACCATATGCAAAGTGCTAAATTCTGGTATTTTTTCTTGGAAAAGCTCATCAAGTTAAAGAAGGCACTGATGAATGGTAGCAAAATTTTATCAGAAATTTCACTAGTAATCCCTTAGCTTCAAGTCTTCCTTTCTCAGGACACCTTTGTCATTGATTCATCTGGAAGTACCAGGTTCACTATTCTTCTCATTGATGTTGATTTCAGCACATGAAGAAACTTTTCCTTTTGAAGAGCTGTTTTTTTTTTATTTTCTCAACTCAGAATTATTTAATTCCTCTTCCACCCATTGCTCCATACACAAAGCCAAGTATAAAACATGCAGCTTCAGCTAGATTTAAAAAAACCCCAAACATCCAGATTAGACAACTCCTTGAATGTTTGTTATTTTTTTAAAAGAACATTTTTGAAATTGCATTTCCCAGTAGGGTAGTTTCTGAATATTTTTCTTTTATGTTTTAAAATGCACTGAAGATTTTCCTCTCCCTTGTTATTAATTACGTAGCATTTGCTTTTTGTCAATTTGAAGTGGGTGTTTTTTGTTCAGGCCCCAAAGTGCCATCATCCGACAGAATCTCCCATTTCTTCCTTTTCTCTCTCCTGCCTGCTGCTGCGTTCTCTTCAGCTTTATTTCCACTGTTACCAATAAACACTCTCTTATAGTGCTGAGATACTAATGAAACACTGAAACTACACACAATAATTACTGACAAGAGTACACATAGATTTTCCTTTTCAATCTCATTTAGATATGGCAGGAATTGCATTTTAGTACATTTCTCTCATGAAATATACATAAAGTTTCCTCATAGAAAATATTCTTTTCTAGTTCCTGCCCATATAAAATCATGGCGAAGCAAGGAAGAAAGTAAAACTTTCTTCCTGAAAGCACACAATATGCCACCCTGTTCTGAACAAAACTAAACACAGAGAAAATCAATGAGATGTGAGGTCAAGTGATGACCATGCCTTAGAAGCTGTGCCACATGCAGTCATCTCTTAGAACTGACACATGAATTCCGGGGGATCTAAACATAGAGAGCAGAGAAATGGATGCAGAGAGATACAGCTGAATTTGGACAAACCACATGGCTAGGACAACACAAAGGTCGAGGGAAGATTTAGTACTCTTCATATTTAAGCTGAACCACTCTCCTCATACTTTTGCGAGGTTGAATCCCTTACCTTCACACACCAGTTTTCCTAAGGACTCAGACAGTGGTGGACAATCGAAAGAACAGACCACAAGAATGAAAGGTTACCAACAGTCACCACCAGCGAATGTTGGCCCTTTCATGAAAAGCAAAAACCCTCCATCCTTCCCAGCCCCTGAGAGACTTTTGCAGTCCCTGAAGGCACTTTTAAAGCTCCTCAGGTCTCTCAAACAAAAAGGAAACTTGTCCAAGGTTATCAGAGTTAGAGTGAGGATTGATGTGTCTCATCACTCTGTGCTCAGAAATATTAAATTATGACAAAAAAAGAAGCATTTTCTTTCAAAACTACTTAAAAATATTACATCTCCTAAAAGAGAGGCTGTGGACCCTCGTTTGTTTCACTTACTTATCAATCTACAGCTTTTCCTCAGGAGGAAAGAGTAGTCTTTCTCTAGGCTTTTGAGGAGGAAAAAATGTAACTCGTTCATTGCCAAATGTTCCACTCCACTGACAGGGCACTCTTTTGTAGACTGGTTGTTTTTCCAACATCACACACACAGTTTTAGCAACAAAAATTAATTTCTGTCTGCTAGCTTTGCAGAACTCCATTTCAAAACCCATCAGCTTAGGAAGTAAATTTAAAGCCTTTCTCCTGTCAAAAGCAAGCAAGCTTTCACCCTTACCCTGTTAGTCTGGCAACTCTCCAGTCTAGATCCACATTTAGGAGCAATATTAATTTCTGTTTCTCTCAGTTGCAGCTGTGCAGGGATAAAAAAAAAAGTCATTTTTCTATTCTGGCAGGATAGAACATGCTTTTTAATTTGTCACTAGATCAAGTTAATGACCAAGTATGGAAATTATTCCTTGGAATGACCTAGAGTCCAGCTGAAGGTGGGAAGTGCACTCTCTCCTTGTGCTGGAGCTCTTCTCACTGTTAGCAGAGCAGCAGTCATACCTTTCAGGGATTGCAGAGAGAGCCTTACCTAGCCCTGGAGTTTGCAGGTGTCAGCAGTCCAAGCTGCATTTCCATGTCGATTAAGGATAACTAAAATTGGTGAAATGTAAACCTTTCTGCAGAAAGGAAATTAGAGGATATCTGCCCAGCTGAAGAACACTGGTATGAGCACATCACCTTTCACCTATCCTTACCAACACAATCCACATTTTCTTTGTGAAGCATGTTGCTGTAGACAAATGCAAATTGCACAGAAACACACACCATGCAACAAGACATCCCTTGCAGGGTGGCTGCAGGAGAGTGGTAGGACCAGTGAGTGTTAGCACAGATGGCACCACACATGGAAACTCAAACCCAGTCCTGAAACAATGCATGTATACAACACCAACTGCACCTCCAGTCTGTTGCAAGGTTGGTAGGTAGCAAGGGTAATTGAACATCTGCTAGAGTTTGGTCCCATAGTTATTTCTAATTGGGTTCTTTCTCTCTCTGTACCTGAATTGATAGCTGGTGTTTGGTCTAAGCACTGTTTTAAACATTTCTGATGGTTCTGGCAGATGCCTTTATGAGGCACCAGATGTGCAGGTACTGAAATAGCTGCTGCTGCTTTCTACCTATAGGGAAACTGGAAGATAAGTAATTAAAAAATAAAATAAAATAAAAACTTTATTGCATTGTAATCATTAAAAAGAAAAAGAAACATTGAAAAGTGGGTTAACCAGGGGCAAAGGGAGATTTTTATTTTGAAAAGCAGTTTTGAATTTCTCCAGGCTTGACAGTCCATCTGGACATTGCTAGATGCCTAGTTACATCAGCACATCATGTTTCATTTCGGTTCCCATATTTTGTTGTTTTTAAAGTGTCTCTTATAGCCTATTTCCACCACAACATACTCCTAAAGTTCCATATTATATTTTGTCAGAAGAACATCAAAGAGTAGCACATGAGTTGATTAGTGCAGTGCTCAGGCCACCAGGAAAACAGTGACTATCTGCTCCTCTCCTGCCTGTTACTTTCTTGGCTCCTTCATCAGCATCTTGCCCGTGTGGTTCCGCACAACTTTAATTATAGGACTGAGGATATAGACCATCAGGAAAGCAATACTTTATACCTACTGGCAGTAGTTTGCTAGTCATGTATATCTAGGAAAAGAGGAAAAAAAATTTTTTACAAATGTATCATTATACAGCCGATCTTAAATTGCACAACTATTAGCTGTAAGTATTGACTATTGTCAGAGCTCTGCTGTGGCCTGTGAAAAGGTCAGGCCTTTTCATTTGTGTTCTTTTTATGTGAGGAATACCAAATAATAAAATACACAATTTATCAGGCTGCTGAGATTTTGTTTTCCCCCAGACCTTCAAACAGACACCAGGTTGGAATCTTCTTTTCTGTTATTATAGGATCAAAGTGATTTCACTTTCTTTTCTTTCTTGAGGTAAAGAATTTAATTTCCCATAGTAGCACCCAAAATGAATAGTCTCTATTTTCCACGTAAACATTATACAAACAGTTATATCGTTATAAGCTGCCTGTGCTTCTATCCTTAGGATGTCAATAGGGAGTAGTGCTTTTGCTCAGAGGACATGATAGAAATAATAGCTCCTTACTAGTCTATCAAACTAGCTAACAACATTTTCAAAGCACCAACATTTTCAAAGCACCGAGTACTTCATTTAAAGGAATCATATCCAAATGTAGAAAGAGTTTGACCTTAGGACTCCTTGACTTCTAACAGGGATCCACATTCAGCACTTTAATAAACCATCCATTTTATTTACTTTTCCTAATTAACTACATGAAATTTTAATATTATGCCACATAAATCGTATAAATGGAGCAGGCCAGGTCCATTTATACGCCCTCACAATTTTTCAATAGGTGTCAGATGTTTTTCTGAAATTTAATTCTGTGTTGTTACACCAAGCACACCATCTTTTAAATAGCCAGAGAATTTCATACTGCCTTAGGAAGAAGAACTATAAAGCACAGGAGACAGAATCCAGCAAGAGACTCTCAGCCCATCATTTTTAATTCTTCTGCTACTTAAAAGGAAATATCATGGCAAGATAAAACCACAGGGAAATAACCACTACCTTTTCAGTTAAATACATGGTAACAGAGCAGTGTACAATTTATGTGGACATTTGCAAACTGCAACAGTAATGCCCTTATTTACTTATCCTAAACTCCACAAAAGAAAACTTCAGCTACTGCTGCGGTAAGGAAGTAAGGCACAAATATGCCTCACTTGTCTGGGGTAAGGCTCTGTATCTACTAAGATGTTTCAATAAAGGTCAGTCTTTAGCTCTCACACCAAAAGCTTGCTACAGAAGCTTTATTTCCCCCCGCCAAAGTAACCTGGGAGGCTGCAAAACCTCATCAAATACCCTTGCACTTTTCCATGTAAATGCAGGGGGAAACTGCAAACTTGAAATTATGAGTTTGGCAATGAAGGTCTATGCAGAATCTTAGTTCTTCAAAGGGATAAGGTATGTGGTAAAAGACAACTAGAGACTTGCTGAAGAGCTTCAGGGACTGTTTTTTTCTGCTCACCTTTTCCTTGCTACCTAAAGGCTGCAGACCCTTAGGCTGCAAATACCTGTTAGTAACTCCCTCTCACCTGGCATTGCCAACTCTCCAGCTTTTGCCAACCCATTCAAACCCAGTAATCACTATGACAAATATTCCAAAGTCTTACATGATGGCCCTGAGGAAGGATGAATTTAGAGACAATCACACCCCAAACAATGTACTTCATGACCCACAAAAAACAATATTCCAGACTGTAATATAGTACCCTCCAAGCTGCAACTCATATTCCCTTCCAAATTTCCTGTTCTAGGGCAGGAGCACCAAGAAAAGGGCAGAAGGCAACATCTCAACACCACCATTTTCAATGGCATCAGTCACTTTTACTGAGGAGCATTAAGAGTTTTACTGCCCTTTCTGCTATACTGCTCCTCTATGCCACACTAGAAGACACAAGACTGTTGGTGAAAGGAGAAGCATCTTGGTGTGCCTGTGGAAAACAAATGAATAAATAAAAACATACACAACACCATGCAATAAACAATACTGCTTATTTCACAGTTGCCTCCAACTGTCAAATATTCCCATTTTATTATTATTATATCATCACCTAAGGACTCTTGACTATAAAGCCCTAAAACAAAGTTTCACCTTGGAGATTGTAGAGTGCATGTCTTTGCTTGCCTTGTTTCCAGGAACCTCTGTACATGCATGAAGAAAGGCACAGGACTTAGTTGATTCACCTGGAGGATGGAAAGGATGACTGGCAGCACCTTTCAACTCCTACAGCCTTAATTTTTGTGATCTTGTTGAAGTAATATCAGCATGGCTAATAAGACCAGTCCTGCTTCAAGGAGTTTATTAGAGTTTTGAACAAAGACATGAGACTATGCTTCAGGGTTTGCATTAATATCAAGGATTTACATTTCTTCACAATGGTGTGCATAGAGTTTCATCCATCTGTCTCTGGAGCATCCCATATTTGCCAGGAGTAGGAAGGAAGATCAAGTAGATTACACTTTGGAGACAGTATGACAATTCCAGAATTACATATCTGTGCAGAAAAGAATGGACATGAATACCTCCACACACAGAGAAGACCACTTAACATATTGAAAGGTTTCACTATCTTGAGTCACACTTTAAATATTAAATATATGGAATAAAATTAGTTTTTCCCAGCATGAATATATACATAAAATACACGTACACGCATTTATAACTGCATGTAAACTTACAGATAAAATCTGTGTTCATGGCACAAAAGCGTGATTATTATTTTGTTGTCAAATGCAAACTAAACATTGTTTCTGAATTAGTCAAATTGAACTTCAAGAGCCTTGAACACAGATTAAATTATTATAGCTGGGGTTTGATGACAACAGCATCAAGCGTGGCTCCCTTGAAAGATCAAACAAGACTCTATTCTTCTGCTTCAGTAGGAAAAGTTTCATTCAATGGCATTTTCAATCTCAAGGAATGTGAAGAAACTGATATCCTGAACTTTTAAGATGACTGTGAATCTTTTTTTCTCTTGCTTTTAACAGTTCTTACAAGTGTTTACATTTTTGCCTGGAGTAATTGTCAGTTTTAATTCTTTCAACCCATTTAATTCCTTGTTTCTTTATCACTCCCTTCAAAGTTAGGCAGCTGGAATCAAACTAATTCATATACTGATGTTTGGCAACTACCAAATACTGATCATCATTTGCAGTTCTGATCAACAGCTTTTCCATTTGCTGCAGCTAGAACAAGAAACAGCCACCCAGCAAGGTCCACGCCAAAAACTGGAAGAGGAGTGAGTTAGTCAGGTTTTTTATTGGTTTGTACCGGTTGCATGTGATATAGCTCTTTGCAGAAAAAAGTAAGAGAAAATTTAGGACAGCTCAAACACACCCCGGTACACAACAAAGCTGGCACATTCAGCAACTTCATTCTTCAACTGAACTACTGTTGAGCTGGTGCTCACCAGTATTCCCAGGAAGGCACCACATTTTCATTTTCCTCTAAGTTTCTGGGTAGTTTTTGCATGTTCCCTTGTTTATATGTTCTTTCCTGAAAAATTGGTATTTTTCAAGTTTTTTACCGTACAGCAAAATTCAAGCTATATTTTTTAAATAAACCTGAAGAATGGAAAACATTTTGTGCACAACTTTTTCACTTAGATATTTCGTAATGACAAAGAATAAAGCAAAACAAAATTATCAGAAGTTGCTTTTGGACTGCTTGAGTAAGATGGAAAATAATTACACCTGCTCTAAGACAGTGGGATATTTTTTGCTGCTGCTTCAGCAGAGGAAGTCAAAGGTGGAGGGAGGCAAGGCAGAGTAGAAGGGATAAAGAACAGGCAATCTTCTGGCTACACGCAAAGCTCTGCATACACCACAAACCCAGGCATTACACTGAACACACATCTGTTCCTTGGAGAAACAATGGCAGCTGTTTACTTACATTGTCTAAAAGAATGCTGGAAGGATCCCAAATATTACATCTACAAGACTGATAAGTATAAAAATCAACAGAACCTGCAAGTGTGGAGGTATGGAGTGGAAGCTCACGAGATGAAGGTAGAAGAAGTCTGATTTTATTCATATGTAAGCCTTTCATATTTCATATTTTCATATTCATATTTCATATGTATACATTGCTGCAAATGTACATCCCACACTTCCAGAAACCACTGACAGAGAGCAATATTCCCTCTTGCCACCCATGAAATAGAAAAGACAATTAGAGAAAATGTTAATGTTAACAAAATATTAACATAATCACAGACTCTTCCTTGTCTCAAATAAACATTCCTCTTTCCTGATTATTCATGGACTAACCTTATGACATGAATACCTAATTCCTGGTAGGAATTTCCATGGACAAAACTTTAACTACTCCTTGAATTTTCTTCTTTGATTCAGGTGACTTCCTTTTGCTGGGGTCAGACTGGAATTTGTACTTTTCGCTGATTGTCGGAAATTGCAGGTACTTTAATAACTGTGGACTAAGAATGAAAAGCAGCTCATCTAAGAGTAATAAGCGCCAGAAATCTGGTAAGATAGTATATGTAAAATAAAAAGTATCAATCGTGATTCCCTTATTGTCTCAACTGGAGTTTGATGGAGTTCTAGTGCAATTATGTTGTGAAGAGTTTCACAGGAAACCTTAATTTTGAATTAAAATGTCTAGGGAAGCAAATGCATTAGGGCTTGTATTTTATTTTTCTTTAGCAGTCTGAGAAATCCATATTACAGCATTTATTGTGTATTCAGACATATTTTATTGCAGCTCTGTAGAAAATAGCTGTTTATCCTACTGTGTCTCTGAACTCAGTAAGGCAGTCCTTAAAAATGGGATACACAAAAGGCTAGGGACTCCCATTCCTCTTGTAAAAGTGTGTGTCTCCCATGGCATCAGGAGTGGTGAAGGGCTCTGGTTTGCAGATGACCCTGGAGGCAGAGGTCATGAGAAATTGTGTATAGATGACAGTTTGTGCTCTTAGAAATGGTCTTCTTTTTAATTTTTTTCTTTTGTAATTGCTGTTCCCACATTTACACGTGGGACCCTGTCACCTGGCTTTGACAGAGAACTGTTATCTTTCGGTGTGCAGAATGTCCCCACTGAAGTGTCAGAGATATGCACAGATGTTCATGCACACTGTACACACACACCACAGCAAGCAAAAAACTTAAAACTCTTTGGAAATTCTACATTAATCTTCTCTCTTTTCTTTTCATGTCAGTAAATGTGATGAAAACACTGGCTCAATACAGCATGACTCATTAATACCAGAATCTAATGTGTTAAGCACTGTTAGAACATCTATCCCATTATACAAGAAAGCTAATCTAAATATGGAGTCTGAAACAAAAATCCGTGACCTTTTTATTTTTTATTTGGTAGGTTTCTTACTGACTTCATTTTGCTGCTCTGCTTTCCCTACATTTTGTAGAAGCCAAAAAAAGGTAAGAAACCATCACAAAAGACAGGACCCAATAGAGTGATTACATAGTACCATCTAGAGCCTTTGGCTGTTATAACAACTCTGAAAAGAATGGCTTTTCTGGACTCTCACTAAGGTCAGTGTGAACAGTGTAAGAAGAAATCTTGCAATTTTTTTTTTCAGGGCCACAGAGGGGATAATTCCAGAATGATAGAAACCAATTTAGAATGGACCACTTTGCGTTCTTTATGCAGGCATGCTCATTTTAATACTCTGTTTTCATAGACACAGTTTTCAGGATGTTTTATTATCCTACAGCTAATCCTTCAGAGGAAAAATGGATCAGTGCATAGAACGGTACATCTGACTTAATCATTTTGGCATGTTGGGTTCTTTGGTCTGTCAGTGCCTCCTGAAAGCAATTTTTCACCAGTCGCTGCAAGAGGGGTCGCAGCATGTAACTCACATCTCAGCGACACTTTCAACATGACTAACTGTTGACAATATTTGAACTTTTGAGCCCTGCCATCCTTAGGCATAGTCACAAGAAGAGCAGGCAAAAATACAGCAGTCATCAAAGACACTAGGTCCCTCCCCCTCTTCATGAGTTAAAGCATTCAGCCTCCCCTTTCAAATCCTGCCTCAAAAACACACCATGAATCCCATTTAATTAGAAATACTCTCACACATTCATTATACATGCTGGCTTCAACTCAGAACGCATATTCTTCTGGCTCATTTCTATATGCAGCACCTCTGTTCAAGTAAGAGACTCCATAAACAGAACTCGTGCTATATCTGTGCTTTCTTCTGCTATAGAAGGATCACTCTGGCAACTCTTAAATATTAGTATCAGGCCATTTAGACTTCCAGGGACAGGTGAAAGAGGACAGACAAACAAATCCATAATCACACATCGCTTTCCTCTCACTTCCTTTTCCCCTCAGCCCTTTCTCTCCAGCAAGTCAGCCTTTCTTCTTCTCTCTATTCCATTTTATGAATATCTTTTTTCTACAGAGGCTTGCCTATAGCTATCAGTGGTCCACAGCACAGCAGAATTAATGCAGCTGATATGTGATAGAAAAGGGAAATGTTGGCAATATATGATTACAAATTAAATGATGCAATTTCAGGGTCAGCACTACAGAAGGCACTGAAGAGGCTGACAAGTAAAGATTAATGGCAAATGAATGAGGGCAGTTACAGTAATGTACATTTGCCTTCTCTGAGATCTGTAGACTCTGCTACCATCTGCTGGTTTATGAAAAAGATCCAGAGAATCTATTTTAGTAGCTCTATATACATAATCTCTCAGCTGTCTCTCATTATGAGAACAGTCCTTATTTCAGGTCACAGCCTACCTTCGCCTCCACAGAGCTGTCAATTAGGCTCACTCATGTTTCCTGATGCATTTCCGACAGCAGGCATGAGGAAAAATGGCAAACAGACAGTGAAAATTTTACACTAAACTCAAATAATATATCCCAGAGCAAGGCATATTTTCAGTATTTTGGAAAAAAAAAAGAGAGAAAAAAATTATCTATGCAATTATTTCCAGTTTATTCTTGAGGGAAGAGGGTGAGGATGGATTGAAAGATATTCAATTCTGGTTTTGAATGAACCCTTCATTATGCTTTCCTACGTGACTGATGTATAAATTGTCATAACTCCACTGAAATCAATGGAGCATGCAGCCTGCTATCTTCTGAGAATGGGATCCAGGAAGGATATGCGTCAAACCTAAAAGCAACTAAATGCAAAACTATGGCCAAGGTGCACTAAATAGAGGATGACAGAAAACATGATTGTATTTCCAAATACAGTGCTATAATTATACACATTCTTCTCTTGGACACGTGATGATACCTAGACACTCACAGAACTCAGAAAAAACCCTGATTTTAAAATCACCACCTCTTCTTCATCCATTTAACTTGTGAGGACAATCATGAAAGGGTTGGCAGTGGCGGCAACTTTTACAGAAGAGTGGGCTTAGGATGTACAAAGCCAACCTAATTCTGTAGAGTTTAAGGCCAAAAAAGATCACAGTGTCCACTTCCATACTTACTGCAGTCCAGAGAATTTTACCAAATGACTCTTCTTTGGAATTATCACTTCTAGCAGAGTTGGGGTTTCAGAGTGGAAAAAAGCTGATATATATTCCTCACTTTGGAAGATTAACTCCATGCTCAGGTCGTTTGTGTTCACTCAGCCTAATTCCTGGTGCACAGTAATTGCACAGTCCACCTTGGTATTAGAACAAAGTTGTAGAACTCCATGAAAAGTTCAAGAAATGGTGGCAAGCCAAAAAGACCAGAAGCTGCTTGGCTTCATGAGAAAGTTCATGCTATCTCAGCCCTTTGGATAGCATAGTTGCCCATCCTGGGACTAGCCAAGACTCCCCAAGTCCATTTGGATGTTGCTGTGCCTTACTGATATCAATGGCCATCTCCATTTCATGGCAGTATCTAAAGACAAGGGATTCCTGGGTTTGGAGGCATTTGAGCAAGGAGGTGTTGGAATTTACCTCGAGAAAATCCATGGTTAATGTAATCCTGCAGCGAGCCTCCTGCATTTTCCCTCATAAGACTGAACTTACTGCCAGCACCATAAAGTAAGAGCAAGTAGCTTCCTCTAGGACCTCCATATTAATATAAACAAGGGAAAGGGATGTGTAAAGCTGGTTTTGCAAGGGTAAGAATCACGGGCAGCCTGTGCTCTCTACTTGCCATCTCGCGAAAGGAAACTGAGGTGGTTACTAGAATCAATGAGAAAACATTGGTTGTATCTTTAACAGAAGTTGCAGCAGAACTCCTTCTGAAATAAAATGACACAACTCCCATAGTATATATTCTCTGGAGGAACCGAATTAAGGTGGATGACATCTGCTGCTTGGTTCAGAGGTGAGATGAGGAAGCAGCTAACTTGCAGATGAATCAAAGCAAAGCCCTGGTATAGCCCCAAGGGCCTTGGTGCATTCTTTCCAAAGATGGACTTTTCTTTGATATTAGGACAGAAGTTAATAACTCTGTACTTCTATAAAAAACTCTGTGATGAGCAGGAAAAAAAAATTAAAGTCCCATCTGCTAATAAATTTAAATATTTAACACTCCTTAATAGTACGTCATCTTAATATTTGCTTTTGGGAGTGAAAGCGAGCAAATCTCCCACGAGGATAAGTGATCATGAGCTATAGACCATGGACTTCTTGTTGTTAACAGGTGAGGAATAATATAGGAAAAGATCCAACTTGACCAAAAAAAATAATCAAACAAAACATCACAGAATAAATTACCAACACAAAAAACTTGTTGAGCTGCTTCATATGCTCAAGAAGCCAAGGGACAAATCAATGAATCAGAGTCTTATCACATGGTTAGATATTATTAGATAAATTCATTCCTTTACAGGATTTCTTATTTTTATCAAATGAACTGGGGAAAAATATTTACAATCTGTTTGGTTATGTTTGTTAGAAAGCAGCAAAAGCACAACTAAGCTTTCCAAATAGTTCCCTTTTTTACTAAATAGCTGAGAAGAGAATTTGGCTCCTATTTTTGAGACCACTGAAGGGTATAAACTGAGGCACTGGAAAAGAGTGTTTTCTTCAGTTTCCAGAGAACTACAAACTGTTGCAAGGGAGGATAAGAAACAGTCACAAATATACCCATTAGCATAGGCTTTGGACAGATAGAGAAGGACTCCTGCACACCATCAGCTTCACAGCCCAAGGGGCACAAGGATGGCCTCTGCTCCTTGCAGGCCCCGGCTCCAGGGTTGACCACCTTTCTATCGAATCAGTATTGTTCTGTGGGTGTCTGATTTGTACATACTCTAGGTCTAGAAGACTTACATCCATTTACAACACTGCATTTGAAGAGCAGGTGGCTTTCTGTAAGCATGGGGAGCTGCTACATACAGTATATGTTTGGAGAGGTATATCTCATGTAACAGGACATGCTGCTCTTGTCTTAATCTTAAAAGTTTGTTTCCTTTGACAATTCCTAAAACACTCCCTATGAAGGAGGGATTTTTCTTAGCATTTATCAATCTTACTTGGAAATAAGACAGGAGAGGGAAATAAAATGCAGCTCTGAAGATGTTTTACCAGTGAGATCAGAGAAAAATATTCCTTTGTGATTCACACAAAGCTAAGTGTTATACAGAAATTAATTCTCCCACTTGTTGATGTCAGAGTCCCTGCAAGATAACCATGAATTTCATCTGAGGACCATTAAAATGAGCTAAAGTTATACAAATTTATGAAAAGAATAGCTATGAATTTCCTTTAATTTCAAACTAAAGAGAATTTGGGAACCCAGATCATTCAGCTTTTGCCCGCTGGTGTTCTGTGATTCAAAAAAAGTAGTTAGAGCACAGAAAACATTTATTTTTTTCATTACTCTGTTATTTAGCCAATCTGTCATTTTACTTGGGTTTTGACTTCACAGCTGATCTTTTTCCCTTGTAGGAGTGCTCTGGGTAGCACTCCTTGGCTCATCCCAAAATAACTTCTTGGCTAGGTTACAGAAACAGAGACTCTGCTCCGTTCTCCCTACAAAGCAGATGATGATTTTGTGCGTAAATCTGATACATCCCAGGCACACTTTCTTTTAACTTAATTAGTCATGTTTCATTACATGAAGAATAGAAGTGCTTCCCAATTCTGAATAAAAAGCTAGATTTTGACATTTAACATTTTTTTTATTAATAGGGAATTTTTTTTTTTTCCCACTCCAATGATAATCTCAATTAGTACCTTCTTCTGAAGCTGTTCTTCTATGCATAGAACCACCATTTACCAAGACTAAATACTAAAACCTACATGTTTACTATTTTGGAAAAAAGAGGGCTAAAAAGACTAGCTCTTTACTTGAAAATCTGGGCAACAATTTTGCCTTCACAGTAAAACCAGTAGTTGAATCTGGACTCAACTACATCAGTGGAAATCTTTCCCAAAAATTAATAAGGACTAGGATTTCACTCTAAGACTTTAAAGCAAGTAAAAGGAAAGAGCAAAGCTTACTTCTACAGTGAGAAAAGAGAGCAAAGAAAGATGAAAATGGATTTGCTTTTTTTTTAAGAGTTAAAAGGTCATTCATCTTTACTAAAGCTGATGAAACAAATGTCATTAGATGTAGGAGATATAAAAGGTCAAATAAATATCCTGAACATGGAGCTAAAATGTTACAGAAAGACTAAAGGAAGAGGAGAGGCACACTTCTTCCTTTGAGGATAAAATTATTAAAGAATAAAAATAATTTTGGAAAAAAGCATCTCAAGGGAAAAAAAGGTCCATGTGGCAAAAATTTGAAGTAGCAACCTGCATTAGAGAAGAAATAATATTCCTTTATTGAATATCTAAGCAGCAAGTGGTAACAAGAAGCTATATAGTATCTAGAACACTACTGAACTCGGTTTTTGAAACTTGAAAATTCATAGGAATCATGCCCAACAGGAAAAAAGAAAGAACACTCCATGGCAGAATGGTATCTGTTGAATTCAGTCTGAACAATCATACCAGATCAACAAATGAAAAACAAAAGGAAAAAAGAAGCAAGTCTGAAAAGAAAAAAAATAACAAGAACAGAAATGTTAATTTATCAATGGATCAGTTTAGCAAAGAAGGTATTTAGACTACACTGATATTTTGATGCAGGGCTAGGTACTAGGTATGTTTTCCACAATCGTCTTTGAAAAGAAGGTGTTCACATTCAGAGAATTTTCTTCAAAAATTAGAAATTTTTGGAAATGTAAATGAAACACCTGCTCAGGGCAAAGGGCCAAACCAAAAGAAGAGAATCACTGACATTGCCACCAATTTCCAACAACATCAGAGTTATCATCCAAAAAGACTCATTCAGGAAAATATTTATGTCTAAGTGCTGTGTGTTTGGGCTCCCATACAAATTAAGATTCCTGGATGAATTTAATTTATTTATTCTTCTATATTTTCTAAATTTCCTTTACTAGAAATTGTCCAAATTTTAGATAATTTATGATAAAATAAATGCATTATACTATTTTTCTCATGACTTAAGTAACTGTCAGTGTTCTCATTTGCTTCCCTTCTCGATTCTGAAGTGTTCTGAATAATAAGTGATTAGCTTAATTCCAAATACACTATTTTTAGAGAAAAATATGTTCTGTTGAATTTATAGCATACTTTGTATACTTTCTAATTTGATTATATGAGATCAGCTATGATGTGACCCAAATGCAGAATGCATTTTGCCTAATTTAATGCCCTGGTTGAAAAGCCTGACCCTTTTCTTCTGGCTTGTAAAATACCTCCAACAAGATAAACGCAAATAAACTGAGAAATGAAATATTTCTACATTCAATGATAGAGCACATGCACCTGTTTCCATGTGCTAAGTATTCCACACTGTTGTGTAGTAACTGTGCTGTTGTAAGGTAAGTCTATGAAGGAGCAAAATGCAACTGTCTACTGCTCCTAAATCTTCAGGTGCCAAAGAATTCCACATATAAGAGCTTGGCTCCATCAGCTGTACTGTATGTATGGGACAATTAAACACAGAAATAGGCAGGAAATTACCCAACATCTATTGTCTCATGATGAGGACAGACATAGTTTCTATTAGCCAGTCTTAAATGTACTAATCTCTCTGCTTCTCCCCTTGTCAGGGAAATGGCTGGACAGAGATTCATGCGTCATGCTGTGCCAAAAGTGAAGAGTATTACAGTCAGACATCAGGAAAGACAGTAAGGGAGCCTCACAGAAAACGCAGCTGGGCAGGGTAACTGGGCAGAGTAACTGTGGAGTAAGCTAAGATTGGCATTTACAGCCTGTCCATGGTCGTTCAGTAGACACACAGCCACTGGTATACACAAAGCAGCTCAGCCAGCCCTCTTCCACTGATGGTAAGACTACCGTGAGTTATTTCTTTTTCACTGCAAAGCATGTGCGTGCAAGCTGTTCCTGGGAAATTAGTATGCTCCAAACACACACCTTTGGTTATTCAGCAATAACTAGTTGTTTGTCCATATCCCCCTGAGAGCCAGAGAGATGGGACAGAAGAGGGGAGCACATGCAGAAAGGAGTTCTCTTTTGCCAGACCACAAGTTACAGGAGGAGTTTGTGCCTCTTTGCGGTACAATGGTGATTTACATTGGGTGCTCAATGCTATATACACTTAAATCAGCTTTACCACAAAATTTCCTTGCCACATAGCTCTGGTATTCCCTTTCCTCCAGCCAGCAGGAATAAACTTGTCACAGCTGGAAGACCCTTTATCTCCCACACACACTCATCCTAAAGGAGCAGTGCACACAATTCATATATATTCTCAGTTTAGTGGTACTTCCTTAGCTGGTACTTTCCCAAAATCCTCTGTCTTGGAAAACTTCTGTAAAAATATCAGTTACAGAGAAAACTCTCTTTAAAACAAAACAAAACAACAAAATCCACAACCAAAAAAACCCACAACCCATATTTTTTTGCAGCTTCATCTGGAGCAGAAGTCTGAAATGTAATGGTAGCACAAAGAAAGGCTCTTTCTGATCACAAGCAAATCTATAAAGGTCAAAATTCCTTTCCAGATGCCATGTCTGTCCAAACTAATATTTTACCCTCTTTTGCAATTAAAACATGTACAGTGATCTCTACTGGAGAATAGGTGTCACCTTTGGCACATTGCTTTCCTAACCATCCACAGAGTTAATATCTTCATCTTGCCTGTCTCTGGCCTTGGCTGACACATGCTTCCCTGCCTACTTCCAAACATAATGATAATTTTCCTAAATCAGAGTTTTAGCTATGCCATTATTCCCTTCCAATACCATGATGGGGTCTGACTTCTCTATAGGACTGTCCTGGTTTCAGCTGGGACAGAGTTCATTCTCTTCTTAGTAACTGGTACAGTACTGTGGTTTTGGGGTTTGTATGAGAATAGTATTGATAACACACTGATGTTGTAGTTGTTGCTAATTAGTGGCTACCTTAAATCAAGGACTTTTCTGTGATTTATGCTCTGCCAGTGAGGGCCTGCACAATAAGCTGGGAGGTAGTATGGCCAATACAACTCACACAAAAAGGCCAAAGGGGTATTCCATACCACAGAACATCATGCCCAGAACATAAAATGAGGGAATAACCTGAAGAGGAGCCAATTGCTGCCTGGGGACAGGCTGGGCATTAGTCAGCAGGTGGTGAGTAATTGATTGTGAATCACTTGTTTCCCTTGTATCCTGTTACTTTCTCCCTCTCCTTATCATTACAGTTATTATTAGTAATAGCAGCAGCAACAGCATTATTATTATTGTTATTATTAACATTGATATTAATATTAATATTAGTATTAGTATTAGTATTAGTATTAGTATTGTATTGTTTTTATTGTTATTATTTTTTTTTCTGTAAATTATTAAATTGTTCTTATCTCTATCCACAAGGTTTACATTTTCTTTATCACTCTCCTCCCACTGATGTGTGGGGGAGTTAGTGAGCAGCTGTGTGGTACTCTTGCCAGCTAGGGCTAAACCCGGACAAGGATAAAACTACTTACCTCTATTGCACCATTCTACAAAGGACTCACCTTAGCTATCACCTCTAATTAGCATCAAGTGGTTCAGTGACTTGTTCACCTCTTTCCAGCTTTTCCTACTTCGTCAACTAGGTGGTCTTCATAAAACATCCATAAATCAGGTTCACTCTCTTTCTTCATACCCCACCACAAAATTTCTCTCTGTTTCAAAGCCTGTTGAAAGCTTGACAATAGTTAGGCTATTATAATACCACAACTTCCACTTACCATTTTGACCAATATTTTCTCACTGCTCCGTTTTGACCCCTTCTCCTCCTGTATTCACCACTTTTCTTATATCATAACTTTCTTCATAGCACACTTTCATGCTCGATTTTTTGTAGAACACTAAACACAAGACTTTGGTCTGCCACTTCTGTCTGATTACTACAGTAACGCTACTTGTAATATTAACTTGAGCTAAACTATAAGTTATACAAAATTTACATTTCTGCATGCTAATTAGCATGCTGACATACATTCCGAGGCCACATTACATATTTGCATGTCCTATCAAGACTTTAGCTCAGCTGGTTAGAGCATGGTGCTAATAATGCCAAGCTTATGGATTTGATCCCTGTATGGGCCATTCATTTAAGAGTCAGACTCAATGATCATTGTGGGTCCTTTCCAACCAGAATATTCTGTGATTCTGTGATTCCATGACTTCTCTATGATTTGTACTGTACATACACAACTAAATGTACAGATACAACACACAGTTCTGTCCACTGCTGCTGCTGCTCCTTCTGATCAGAATGCCCATTAGTGAAAATATGGTAAATGGACAAGAATGACACCACATTTGGAAAATTAAATTTAAATGTTTCATCTACTGCAGACTGTAGACTGTGTACCTCAGAATTCTTGTTAGGAAAAGCAAAACCAAAAAAATCTTGGAATTGTAATTCCTTCCAACACAGGAAACACAGAGGACCCTTCCTACCTCATTTTCCTACATTGTGGATGCCACATTCCCCTCTAGCAAGCTGGAAGTAAAGTTCAGGGCTCCTCAGAACAACAAAGTTCAATCCACTAAACAAATTACCTCACAAAATTTGGTTTCCATTAACTACTGTTCATTCCACATATTTAGATTCAGAAATCTCTGGAAATTTTTTAGCTCAATGTGTTTGTGACATTCTTTCTGGAACTGTTCCAGGGTTCTAACTGCACATATCTGGGCAGCCTAGTACTGCTCTCATGAATGTTTGAAACTCTGTGAGTGACCTAGGTATATAATTATGGTGAAAGAAATATGTAGGGTATTTTTTTGTTCATCCGAGAAACAAATATTTTAAAGGATGTTTGTTTGAAAAGCTAAGTCCAGGAAAAAAAACCAAACACACACAAAAATAACCCAAAACACCCCAACAACAATGAAAAAAATGAAAGAAACCCCCCATCAAGCCAACAAACAAAAAAAACAAAACAACAAAAAAAACCCCAAAACAAAACCAAAAAAAAATCCATCAACCAAACGGAAAAAAAACCCTACCAGGATTTTTCAGGTTACAGGACAAAAAAGACTGACATATTTCCAAGTGCAATTCTTAAAATGTTCACAATATATAATTTCATTCCTACAAAGAACTGTAAACTGGAGCTTTGACTTCTCAACTTCAATGCCGAGTATTTGAGAAGAAAATCTATTTGGGTCCTAGAATTCTTTTACCAACAGTAACAACACACATACATACAAAATCCCCTCAAGAATGCCAACAAAGAAAAACTACAACAAATTTCAATTAGCACTTGCCTTGAGTAGTATGTAAAAATATTTGTTCAGATATCAAGCTTAGCAAACTTTATAGACATTTTACTCAATCTGTAAAAGACTACACCTCAACTACTTGGCATTTTCAAATGAAGCTATTTCCCCCATAACACTATACATAGCAGAGAACAGATATTCCAAAACAACATAGAAAACAGACAGGAAGTGCATTTTGAATCAGTGGATCCAACACATAAAAAATAAAAAGAAAAAGGAGAAAAGGAAAAAGGGGGAAACCCCCTCCCATTTCCTAAAAGGGATTTTTTTTTTAAATTTGGTTTGGTTCTGGGGTTTTATTAGTTGTGTTCTTTCTTTTATCTGAATAAATTAATAATCTACAATCTAAGGAAACAAGGAAAGAAGAACTATAAAAATGAACAGACTAATGACCTTTTCTTTTTCATTTTTAAATTCTTCAACATGAAAATCTATTTGATAAGCTGTTACTTATCTAGCAAAAATGTAGTCAAACTAACAGCACAACATTAAAAAAATTAGAAAGATCAAATTAAACCTCAAATTTAGAAATAACCCGTAAAACAACAATCCCTGACTTTGGAACTGTGAATAAAATGTTTACAGTCTTACAGTCTTTTAGCATTAAACCTTCATGAATCCTATTATTTTTAGCAACACGTTTAAGTTATTCTTTTCTAAAATTACATTATCAAAAGGCTGAGTAACAGCTGAAAGCAGCCTCTAGCAGAATATTACACTGGATGAGATAAAGCAGTAATTAAAAACGAGTTGCTTCCTTGGTAGAACAAAAATACCTGAAGCACCAAAGAAAATCCTGGTCCGAACTTCAAGACCTATTTCGCTGTAAAGCAATATAGCTCCACTGACTTCAACTATACTGAATTACACCTGCTGAGGATCTGGATCATAAATCTTCACAGTGAAATAAAGCAGCTCTTCAATAGCATCCATAAATTCAACATCTGAAAAAGACCAAACAAAATTCTGCAAATATAATCAGATATCATTGCTACACATTGGCTATAAAATATTAACTCGTATCCTAGACACAGCACTAAGCAGAAGAACTGTTAGGATTTTAAATCCTGCTTTGTGACAGGAGGTAAGAGCTGATAAGAATCACTGTACATAATGATTTTGACAAACCAAAGTATGTTGTACTGCCAACAAGATGCTTAGAGCTAATTTTGCCTTTGTGAAAAGCTGTAGCAAAAGTCCTGTAAACCACCAAAACTCTCAGATTCAGTTAAGAAATGGCACAGAATCTGGTCCTCCATACTTGAGTAAAATTTACTTTCAAGTGGATGATGTTTAGTCTCCACATTTTACAGCTATAACCAAGGTGTATGTATATGTACTAGAATAATTTCTGATTAATAACTCTCCTGTGTCTCAGAACAGGATTAAATAAAAAAGAAGATGAAGAAAATGAAACTACTTAAAAAATCAAAGCTTCACCAGACACTTCTTCTATTTGGAATCTATTTGGAATGCAGAGGAAAAATCTGTTACCTAAGTTTACACCTGGAAGATGGAGATTCTGCACTCAGGATAGGAGTGTCTGGATAACCATTCGAGAGCTTCTTTAGCAGGGGAGTCACTTGCTAACTTGCTTGTTACTGGTGGAGGAAAAAACCCCAACTCTTAAAATAGCCATGAGTTTAGAGTGTCACTATCTCCAGATTTGCTTGTCCGAAAGCAGCTCACAAAATTTTAAACAAAAAACCCAAAACAGACACAGAATAATTCTGTTCAGACAAGGTGAACTACCACAAGAAGAGTTTATTTTGCAGTATCTCAAATGTCATTCTGTAATAACCATCAGCAGATGGTGAATATTGGCTCCTTTAGCCCCAGCGGGAAGTGTTTCAAAGGGAAAGATTTTGGAGAACCAACATTCCAGTAGCAAACCTAAATTTCAGTTTAACAACTCAATTAATCAAAAATTTTGGAGCTTTTAAAACTCAAAAGCAGCTTAATGATACATGATGACTTCTGAAAGAAGAGAATGAAGTTTCTGCTACAACCCATTAATCTAACTTTCGCCCCTGCCATCTTGTTGAAAAAATGACAGATGCATATCTGAATGTGACCTGCTTTGCCCCTTCAAATATTTGTGGAGAATTTCACACACTCAGTATCTGCAAATTTCCCACCCTCAGTTCTTCATATGATGCGGAATTTTTTGCAAGTATTTTGACACAACACAACATCCAGAACAGGACCATCTAGTCATGTGGGTCCCTTCCAATTTAGGATATTCTGGGATGCTGTGATTGTGTAAAGGTAGGTTTCCTGTTTGATTGATGCAGGGGAAGCTCTGCCACAGAAGTGGCATTGGCAGCTGAGGGGACTCTATCTTAAGGTCATCTCTAGAAGTTCACACCAGTTTAGCACACTTTAAATGAGACAACACCAGCACAAAATCTGACATTGGAAATAAGTCTCCCTTCTCTGTAGAAGCCGGATGCCAGCTGTTGGAGAGAAGCACAAGAAGGTGGACTGTACCCTGTACCTTTGCATTGGCAACAAAGGACAAAGCATCAAGAGACAATCATTACACCCCTCAAAACTGAGACGTTTTAGAATTAGTTCTTAGAACAGTTACATGCATACCTGTAAAACAGATACATCTGTGCAACTGAACAAGGTATTACCTTAAACTCTGTTCTGTCAGGTTGTTCACAGGAGATTGCTCCAGGACTCTAGTCCTCACCCCTAGCATCCTAAAACCTGTGTAAATAACTAGAGAAGATTGTCTTCTAATAAATAATCCAAGATAATGCTCTCAGTGTCCTGATTACGTACAGTTATAATACGTATATCTTGTGTTAGAGCCTACATTCTCTTGTACGTCCACACAGAAACAAGGACTGGGCCCCTGTGTGAAGGAAAGGAATAAAAAAGAAAAAAATCACCACAACAGCCCTATATAGTTGAGAAAATGCCCGGCTGTAAGATGGTGTCACACCTCTTAAAACATAATTCTTTCATAATTTTACTCATTAAATAACTATGAAGAATTTCCGCTTGACCTCTCAGACGTCAGTCTGTGGTACTGCAGGATGTTAATTCATAAAAGGGAACTAAATGGTACAATTATTCTGACCCAATGAAAAACAAATCTCTACCAAAAAAAAAAAAAAGAAGTAATAATAAATTAATACAAGACAGTCGTGAAGAAATGAGAAAATAAACAAGCACAGTTTGAAACAACACCCAAAGGTATGCTGCTTCAAAATCATCTGGTCAATAATGCACTGAATGGTTTTACTGATAAACCTACACAAACAGGCTCCCCACCCATAGCAAAAACAAAGTTCTAGTTCTGCAAGATACATAATTTTAAACTCAAGGTATTTGTAAATAAATGCAGATTTCCCTTTAAAACTTCAATTAAGCAATTAGCACAACTTTAATGCGTGCAATCTACACAATCACTACTGAATTGCCCAAAGGTTTTTTCAGACATGTTTGATTCTTATTACCTGTAAGCAAGGAAGCAATGCTAAAATACTTTGCAGATTGTAGAATAGAAGATGTCAGTCAGGCTTAATTTATTTAAAGCTTTTTGAAGAACTGGGGCACAAAAAATGAAAGTCTTTCTGTTAGGTGTAGGCAAAGCATTCAATATAGTTTGATTGTTTGATTGTTCTTCTTCAATGCAGCCGTATTTTGGATGTATTGCTGTGGTCATTGGACAGTGATTATGAGGGGGAAAAAAAAGTAATAGCAAAAATCTCACACAAAATCTTGATCCTCACTTGCAGCTAAAATGTTTTGCTGAACATTTTTCTCAAGCTACAAAAAAAACCAAACAAAAAACCCTTCCATATTTCCAGGTTATTTTTGCTCTTATATGGTATAAATTTTGGCAGAATTGATATGGGAATTGAAGTTAAAAGATTATTCATACAGCTTAATGAAAATTCTGTATTATTTCAAAATTTCTACTATTTCAAATGCTTACATCAAACTTAGAGAATATAAAAAATACAACTAAATATATATGCATATCTTTTTAAAATCCTCTCATATATGTGAATCAATTAATTATTCTTGCAAGGAAACAAGAGCTGATGCTCCCTAAGAGCTTCAGATAGGTCTCTTAAGTACAACTTTAGCAAAACATGCATCTGCTGACTGCCATCAATAGATTAGAATTGTAGATTTTCTCATCAATACACTGTTGGTCATAACAGTTTGGGTTGTTGCAGCAAAAGGTACTTTACAGTAGGCTGAAGCGGGATAATCTCCTTTTAACTTATCCCTGACACTTTGGGAGGAAAGGTAAGAAAATTAGTAATGGATAATTTGGGAATCATTGTAAAGACTCTTTCTTGTAGACAGGACTTTCAAGAAGCTGGCTGGATTATAAATACCTCGGCAACGATGGCTTTGACACCTTTTATGGTATAAGATTTGCATCTTGGCTAAGTGAATATGAAAAGATCCTGGTAACTCTGTGTAATGTACATAATTACAACAGCTAAAAAGTTAATGATGGTAACTAGAAAGCACTGTCTCTATCCAGGTCCTACCTCAGTCTCCGCTTCACATCCCTTCTTTTCCATTTTGTTTTATCTGACTTGTCATCTCTAAAGCCTTGTATGCGTTGAGATATATATCATACAGTACACAAGGTAAGGCAGCACTAATATGCAGCAAATCCCTCACTCAAACAGGAGAAAATTCAATCCTTTCTTTCCAGTGCAAGGAGGGGTTTATTTACCCCACCACAGTGACTTCTGTGGTCATAGAGCTGGCTCATTATATAAATTACTACAAAACATACATACCCAGCAATCCTCAGAGGAAACCAGAAATCATCATTAACTGATGCATAGCTGAAAAAAGAGCTGAATTTGTCCCCACAGGCACTATTTGTGCATTCATGCACTTAATATTTCACATCACATCTGACTGTTTGAGTAAATAAAGTGACATTTTGATTATGGAACATATTAGAGACTGAAAGCAGTTTTATTGATCTATCAAAACATTTGAAAGATTGATTACTACCGTTTCAAAGTAATTTCTTTCAATAGAGGTGTGGACCCAGACTGCTGTGGTCCACGGCAAGTAGGCAAGCACAAAGCCTGAATAGTCTCATTTAGAAATGTGACTCTAAGACTCATAAGTGAAGAGAACTGTATATGTTAAGGAACCATTTCCCAATGTTTGCATTCTGCAGTGATGCAGCTCGCTTTTTATAGGGCCCTAAAAGACTCTTCCTTCATATTCTACCCTTTGAAATCTCAAGGGGAAAACAATGTAGCAACACTGAAAATCCCCTAGTATCCAACAGTATATGTCCAGTAATGAAACTAAGCCAAACCCATTACAATCAGGTTCATAACAATAACCAGGCAATTTAAATAAATCACTTCAGGCTGGCTTCACCAGGAACCATCTTTCCCACCCATTACTTCTAAGTCCAGCAAATGAGCCTTTCAGATCTCACAGTTAAATGACAGCCATTTGCCTTCCAAATTGTGCTGCTATTCATACCTCACAATTTAGAGCCTCCTAAGGGTCCCTAAAGGTCTCAGAAGAGTGGGAGGCAGAAACAACGCACATATCTTCAGGAATGCAATTTTATCACTGTGATCCCTTGAAAATGTAGTCTCACCATTATCAGACCCCTTAGTATAATGACCTGCAGAGCCAAGGGTGGGAAGAAAGTACAGAACAGAATGTAACAAAGAGCAAAATCCTTTGAGAGGTGTCATGGCCTTCGTGTAGTGTAGAGATGAAGTTTTGTAAGAACTGAAAGGGAAGGTTAAAAATAAAGCTCAAGATAGGGACCTCTTATGAGATGTATTAAGTAGCATTTCAGGGTAGAAAAATGACATGAGACAATCAGCAGGAAGCAGACCAAAACATGGAACCAGAAATACAGCAGTCATGTCACATGCTTCTACAAATACGTGCAGCACACAAGGGTATCTTGAGTTTCTCTGTAAGTTTTGGTTCACATGTTTTCACTCAGCCTCCTGAAGACAACAGTGAAAGGACTTCCTCTTGTAAAGAAAAAAACCAAAACTCATGGAATAGTAAGAAAGTGCAAAAGAGAATAACTAATACCTTTTCCTATTGTCAGCGTCACTCTTCCTGAAGGACAGAGAGGAGAAAGGTCCCTCCAAGTTGCAATCCTTATCCAAACCTCCTATTCCTAGGACAACACTGCTTTCTGTCATCCCTTTCAGAGGGCCAAAAATAAACCTTAAAGCTGACCTAGATGTAGCTTGGCATAAGGGTCCTATTTTGACTTCCTTTTTCTTGCATTTATGGTAACACAGTAAGATCTTCACACACAGATTTCATTCCAAAATCTAAGTCCAACTTTTTTGTCAGGAGTTTAAGATTTTTTTGGTAGTTTTAGTTCTGAATCAAAAGAAAAGGGACAAACTGTGAATATAACACTTCTGAAATGGAAAAAAAAAGCTGTGGTGGAATTTATGTCAGCTGAAGAGAGTTTTTCAATGACAATAAAGATATAACTTTAAAGAAAATAAAATATATACTCCATTGTAGTCTAAAAGTGAAAAATAATTTTAAATGTGAGGATTATCAGGAAATTACCACAAGAAGACTTGTTCTCCAGAAGCCTCAAAAGCAGAGAAAGTCAGCTTATTGTAATATTGTCATTGCTCTGTGGCTCATTCTTCTCCGGCAGTAGGCAAGATAGCAATGCCCCCCATCATCATTATTTCTAGGGAGAGAAGCCATTCCCACAAAGAGAGTCATACCTACTGGGACCTTTCACGTGCAAAATTTAGTCATCAGCCCAGTATTCTAAATAAATAAAAAAATACCATTTACTTTAATGGACCACTTGAATATTTCTTTTTAGAAAAACAAAAAAAAGAAAAGAAAACAAAAAATTCCGCTATCATTATCTGGTACTAGAGGAAATAATAGACCAGAAGAAGGAAGGAAGAAAACTGTTCTAGGCACAAAGGATGGAAAAAGAGAGGTGAAGAAGCAGCCCATCAAGAGTTCCCTAATGAGAACTAGAAAACTCATTTAATTTTCCTTAGGTTCCTGCAGCTAGTGGGGATGGGGAGGGTGTTTGTGTGTATATATGCACTTTTTTTTTTTAATAATTGAAGTTCTCAAAAAAGCAGACAACAAAAACTACAACCCTAGATGCCAAACTCTTTTTCAACAGAGATACAGGTATGCCAAAAACAATCAAGAGTTTCCTGGTTTCAGTCTTTTATTCAGCACAGGACGCCTTCAGGTAAAATTCTATACTTCACTGAAAAGTTTTAAATATTAACCCAAAATTCATTATCAGTATTTGAGCTACATAGTACCAGATGTTTCCAACATTTAGGAAAGGTAAAGTAGGAAGCAGAATGGCACATAAAGGAACTGGAATGGAACATGCAAATTAGCTTCATTGTACCAAATGCATTAGTGTTCAGAGTGCATGTGTTCCACCAGCAGTTCACTGGGATAATTTGCTCATAAACTGCTGTACTGTGCTCTCAGATCAGCTGGTCCGAGCATGGTGCTAATAATGCCAAGCTTGTAGGTTTGATCCCCACACGGGCCATTTGCTTCAGAGTTGGACTTGGTGATCCTTGTGGGCCTCTTCCAACTCAGAATACTCTGATTCTGTGATCTTATTCGAGAAGGACCAGGAATAATGTTTTTCAATGAAAAGTGCTTATTTAACATCCACTACAGAGAGATCATGCAAATCTAGTAAACCTTTGGTTCACAGGAGCTAGATGTCTTATAGATGACTCAACCCGGTCTTTTTAAAAAGAGATACATTCCTCTGACACACAGTGAATTATTTACAACTGGTTTCATGTTCTAAACACCATTTAAACTAGGCTGTAAACACCTATTCTACATTGTAGAGATTAAATAAGTAGATAAATGTATTCATGGTTATATATTGTGAACAAGAATGATTAGTCCATTGTTTTGTCTAAAGATATTTCCAAAGGAGATAATTTCAAGAGCCTGAAATTACCACCCAGAGAGCATAAGATAGAAATAATCAAAGATGAACCTCTGCACTGCAGAAGCAGTGTTATCACTCTAGTGATGAGACTGGAAAAGAACATTCAGTTTAAATCCACTGCAAATTCAATAAGGTGTCCCACAAATCCATTAGAATATTAACTGTAGTCCTTTCAGACAGTGTACCTGTGCATAAGGTCCAGGCCTCTATCAACACTGCTGGTTGCAATATCAATTGACCTTACTTGTTGTCTGCATTTCCTTCTAGAGAACCTTGTCACAAAATCTTTTTCCCCTCTGACTGATGTGCTTTTAACTAAATGGGTTCTTTGCGGTCTTCAGCAAGACTTCATTTTCATTGGTTTCAGTAAGCTGCCCCCTTCAAAATGTATTGACATTCATACCTCCCCTGTCAGACATCCCCGTGTGAGTGGCCCCTCAGACAGCCAAGCTGCAAAGACAGAACTGCTGAACACAGGATCTCTTGCCTGGAAGGAGATATTTTAAGACTCTGCAAATTTACTGCACCATCAATCCAGGTCTTTAATACGGTCTCAATCTTTTTTAACACCTGTTTCAGTAAATCCTTAAACCCCATGTACAGGATAGTTTTGAGGGAGCCAGAGCTGGTTTATCAGTCGCAGCCACCAGGATAAGGACTACAACCGGAAAAACAAAATGTGTGGCCAAAGTGTTGTCTTTACTGGCCACAAAAACAACAGTCTAAGAGCCAGGAAAAACGCCCACCAAGTATGACAACCAGGACAGTCTAAAAGCTGTGTTGATTTGCACTAAGTTTGGCAAAAGTGGAAGGTGATATTTGCATGCTGTGATCATCAGGCATCATTAAAACATGGAAAGTGATCTCCAGACCTTCATTTGGTCTCCAGACCTTCATTTCTCATCCACAAGACAAGTCTGAGCATCCTCAAGGTGCTCCAAAGACATTAAATTTTTGCAACTTTGTGTTCCCCAAGTTCAAGCCAAAATGAATTAAAATTCAAATTAATGTTTGAACATTCAGAACTAAGAACCGGGAATGCTTTGGACTGGGCTTAGTAAGAGAATTTATCCCTAGGCTGGTCATTAAATTAAGGAAATTCCTTATTCTGACACCTAAAAAAACCAAAGACATCTAACAAAATAATCCAGGCCTTCTGTGAGAAATGGGGCACCAGTTTTAAGTGGCGGCTAGAAGAGGAGAAAAGTAGACCATTAACATTTGTTAGTCTAATTGAAATCCAGAAATGAGAACTATTTTTTCCTTCTATAAAATTTTAAAAACTGCTCTAAACAATAATAAAATTCTCCTAAATATAAGCATCCTAAATGAGCTACATAATGTTCCATGCCATAATCACCACTGCAACAAGAAATCGCTCAAATCGCTTTGGAGCCAGATTTGTCAGTCATGCTGCTCTGTGCTCTGAGTAACAATGATCTGTGCAATTAATATTAAACCTTCCAAGGCAGCTCTGAGTTCTAAAGTTCTGTGTGCTTCTGTCATTGCAGAAATGCAAAGCAATATTAGAGTGTTTTATAGAGCATGCCTGTGAAGGAGAGAAGGAAATGGGGGTGGGGGTAGTAGAAAAAAAAGAAAAAAGTTTTGCAGCCAAAGAAAGGCCAGGAACAGTAAGATAATTAGGATGTGTTTTTTACAAGATTGCAACAGCCTGAATTGTTCCCCCCATTTTATGTTTAATTACAGTTTTTATTGCACTCATAAGAAATTCAGCTGCTGAAATAATCTAAGGAGCCAAGAAAAAACCATTTCTCCTCCATTTTCAGAATCTTTCAGCTCAGCCATTACCTAACCTCTCTTTGTGAAACAAAGATGGAACAAAGTACTATTGCACTCTTGTTGATGTTAGATTCTTAGATGTCATTATTATTCTCAATCCTCATGGAAATCCTAGGATAAGAGATGAATGAAGGAGACACAGGGGCATAAAGAGGATAGAATTTTTTTCACTGCATCTTGCTGTATCTCTCCATTGTAAAATTATCGTTTACATCAGTAAAACACACATCAGGTGATAATGAATGTATAGAGACATCGCAGAGGGAAAAAACATGGCTCCAATACATATGAAACATCAGTTTCCTACATATGCTTAAAATTGTGCAACGTATGCTGAAGCATCTGAAGAGACATTAACTCATTGGAAATGCAGGGAAGGGAGAGGAAGGAGTACCTACTATGCCATTCCTAAAGAGCATTCCAATCTGCTAAATACTGACTATCATTAAGCCTTAAAGCACAATATCCAGAACAATACAAAACTGCAGGTACTTAATGTCTGTGACTAGACCAAGAATTAAGTCTGTACACTGCCAAGCAGTGTGTGGGAACAAATAGGAGGCCACTGAACAGGCTTCATGCCCCTGTCACACAGTATTTTTAGGCTTTGATCTACAGCTCTGGCCAATGTGGATAGTCATACTGAAATCAATAAAATTTATATCAATAAAAGTTAGTGGACTGGGCCAGTCATAGCCCAGTGGCAGGAAAACTGATTACAAAAGCAGTCACTTGCATTCAGGCTGTGCAAACAAGACTTTTCTTTTAGGAATTCTGGGGATGCAGTTGGAAAAGGGAAAAATGAACTCTCCTTTAGACTGAAAGTTAAAACTCAGCTTGAAGGAAAAACACATACACTAATACACTAAAACTTACATGAGAATTTAATTTCTCATGATTGACTTGATTCTTGTCTGCTGCTGTCTTCTTCATAACATTCCCCCCAGTCTTGTATTTCCCCCCAAAAATGAATAATAAAGCTATATATCTACAGAAAAATGTAAATGAAACAGTCAGAGTAGCTGAAGAATACAGGAGGAATTCTACCTACAATACCTTCACAAAAAACTATCTTATCTAAAGAGACAAATATTCCATTTTAGCCTGATTTAGCTTTAGTTTTTACCAGAATTCAGCTCAAGAGAAGTGTTCCCGATGTCATAAAGTCTAAAAAGAAAAGGAGCCCAAGGAAATAAATAAAAGAGATAATTTTCCACTATGACTGAGGAAACAGACAGAGCAAAATTTGTAATTGAAGCAAAAAAAATGGAAGTTGAAAGAAAAATTGGTGTTCATTATCAGTAGAGTGCAGAACAGAACATTAACTACAGAAAATGAAAAGATGTTCAGTTCTTCTTTCAAGATCAGGCACTCAAGGAGGGAACCATACAAAGATTTCTAACAACCTTAGCATTGTCTAGGCAGCTTGGGAAATAAGGAAAAAAAACACTTACAAGTTCTGTGATGACTTCATGTATCTTTGACCATCAAAAATGGGTACATTCCAGGAGAAATAGCTCAGTAAGTAATATTTAGGCATGAAAATAGAAGTTTGATTAAACTGGCCTTCTCAACATGTTCAGCAGATGTCAGTTTCAACTGTCCCCCGGAACACGAATAGAAGCCTTTTGGTGAGACCCAAGTCAAGCCTGAGGCTTGACTTTTTACCTTTGAATGGTCTAGGCAACTGACTGAGTTTTCCAAAGACTGAGACTGTGGGATTCTGTTTTGAATTCCACCTGTTGGTTTTGCTGTGCCTTAAATCATCCTCCCCTGCTGGGGGAGGATTTCTGAGTCCTTGCCTGGATTTTGGTCAATTAACGGACATTCAGCCTTCTCTGCTCTCAGATAGTTTATTAAGTCTTATCAGAAAAGTTAGGAGTACAGCAGAGGGACGTGCACGCTAAGGAAAATGCGCAGAATGCCGCCGAAATCAAGATAACACGGCGTTTTTAAAGCTAAACAATCCAATCAGTGTTTGAAACGACAGATATTTTCACTTTTCTACCAATATTCAACAAATGTTTTTAATACGTCCACAGAACTGCGGATTTTTCTATCCAATCACTTTAAACAATTTTTCTGCACTAAATGGAGTAGTAAGAAGAAGAAGAAGGTTATAGAACAACAACAATCCTCCATTTTGGAGTTTTTGCTTTTTACCTATTTGCTACTTTAACAAACCCAACACCTTTATATTTTCACCCTGTGCTACTTTACATAATATTCTGTCATCTAGTTCACACCGCTGTGTGTTCTAATTCTTCCCAGAGAGTTGGCAGCTTTCTCCATGGACGAAGGTCAAAAACAGTGTGGTCCAGGGGGGTAAAACTCCTTAAAACAGGCAGAGAAATATTCCCCGCACTGTGGACTCCCACAGAGATGATTAAGAAAGGGGCAGAAAACCCAGTTATTCTTTGGGGAATTTTCACAACATTGTTAATAATGGTCACCTTTAACTTAAGACAGTCTATCTCAAAGAGTGTTCAGCAGAATGAAAAAGAGAAAGAAAATTATTGCCTGCCCCTTACCTAATGGTATCAGCATTTCCAGCCCTTGGAATTCATGTCTCTGCATTTTTCACTTTCCCATAGCATCTGCAGGCACACCTTGAAATAAGGGAGTTTACAAACCAGCAATCTCATCCATAATCCCAGCTGGCTGTGGAGTTAGTTCATATTTACAATAGCATTGTATTTTAACACCCTTATCTATCAGAGGCTGTCAAAGCAAATTGGGGAACAAACATTAAAGAGGAAGAAAATTCAAGTGGTGCCAAGAAAAAGGCACCACTTTCTGAGTCTGAAGGAAAAAAGCATAACTAATGGGTATATAAATCGGAGACGTCACAGCAAGTCTAGTTCAGCCATTCAGAGAACTGCAATGTCTGTTCTGTGCAGTTTGGTGACAAAATCAGAGTGGTCCTCTGGGCATAAAATCTTCCACTGCCTGTGTGAGAATACCTCTGATCTTCCCATTGATCATTTCAGATTTTATCTCCTCTCAGTAAATTTTATTAATCTTGGATTTCTGGAAGAAATGGAGCAGGAGGCAGGATACAGCCTCAGACTGAGTGAGGCAATGACACGTTTAATCAGCTGTACAACAAAACACAGGAGCATGACTTTTGCAGCCAGCTCCACTAAAGGGGAAAGCAAACATCCCTCTCCATGCCTCAGAACACCTGTATGCTTGGGGTATGGCATGAATCAGATATAAATCTGATTCAAGGAATTTTCATTAATGAACAGAAGAATACCAAGGTTCACTTTTTCAGCATTATGTTTACTCTTGCCTGTGAAGATGTTAAGTATGAGATACCATTTTCAGCTTACACCCTTATACCTCTAAACTTAGAGCCTGGTTAAATCTTGGTCACAATCACTTGTGTATGTAGGTCTCATGGGCCCATTGATAACCATCAAGAAGTAGCCATCCCTATCTATCTCAACTCTCTTATTTATAATGGCTGCTTTTTAAAATAATATATCTTTCAAAATATACTTACAAAAGATTAAATGATAACTTATCCAGCTCTTAGTATATTCTCAAGTAAGACAGAACAAAATGAAAAATTCTTTTTGACTCTATTTAGTCTTTGCATTTGACTTAAAGAAACAGATTTTTCTTGGTAACTTGCCATTCAATTTCATTTTCCCAGACATTAGCAGAATCTGCTAACAGTTGAACTCTTGCTCATGTACTTAAACCTTCTGCAGTGTCGTAATACCCAAACTTTTCTTAGATGAAATATCATTACCTTTTATGTCCCATAAGAATTTTTAAAATCAATAATTAATAAATAATATTAAGATTATGAGAAACCCAAGCTTCTCAGTATGCATTAACTTTGTACAGATCTAAATTCCTTTAATTGCTTTAGACTGGGAAGAAGATGGAATATAAACTCTACAAATATCTGGAAGGATTTTTCAACAGGCTTTCATTTACACTTACACAGAGCTACCGATGAATTTTTCAGCAAGGCAGACACTAGTTTCAGAAGGCCCAAGGAAAAGTTAATTTCCTGATAACTCCTAGGCTATATTAGCTTAATGAGTGACAGCTTTCCCTCCCCTTCCTCTAGCTTCTCAAAACAGATCTGGAGCAAAATACCCTTCTTGCCCTAAAGTGTACGTCTGTAAGTCCTGCCCTTTACTTACTAGAAGTAGCTCCTACATTATCTTTAAAACCTGGGGAAAAAAACAACCAAAGAGCTACCCTTCCCCCCAAAAAAAAACCAAAACAAGAACAAATTTTTTAAAACTCCGTCAACCAAAAACCCCCATAGTTCAATTAACATAGCTACAAAGCAAGACTGTTGCTTTTCTCTCTCCCTGAGACTCACCTCCAACAGGATGCTGAAGGCAGCAGAGATACGAGTGAAGTCTAACAAACCACTTCCCAGTCACTCATCACGTTCCAGTCAGACATCAGAACGTCAGCCTTGTCTTTGTGCCATGGCACCACTTGACTAGATACAGCAGTGAGCGGGGAAAGGTGTTGTTCTGAAATGCGCTCAGTCTTGTCCTCTCCGCTTCTCCTATCACAGACATTATTGTCTTTCTTCCCCTTCCAAAACCATATTCTGACTGGGTGTGATACAAAGTTAGGGCAACTAAACCAAGTAACAGTTTCTCTGCAGGCATTTTCGGTAAGGGAGGTACAAAGCTGTTGTAGTGGAGAATAAAAATTAATTTGCTAGAAATTCATTTGCATTCAGTGCTTCCAGGATGAAGAGAAGAATGGGGGAGCATATCTTGGCAAAAGGGTGTCAACACCCTCCGTTCCTACTGCTGTTCCTACCCAAGTCTCACATGTGTCTCAGAAGTCTGCCCTAAAGAAGGAAATGAAACTCTGGGACAAAACTGGTGTTTGAATTTCCCCTTTCAGTATGAGAATTACATTTTTTACAGTTGATACACTCAAGAGAACATTTGAATTGGTGAGAAAGTGGGGCATTTCTGCACTGGAAAAACAAGGAAGTGCAGTTTGGGATTACTAGTTCATTATGCAACCCAGATAACTTTGGGTATAACGTAGTATACTTTGTTGGGTTTATGGTGGGTTCTGTGATAAAGCATCTCATCTTCATTAGGGGATAACGAGAACTTGTCACACGTGTCCTTGTAGCTAGGAGCAATAAAGAAGAGACACTGAGCAGGAAGTAGCACTTTCTTCTTCTTGGAAGGAGGGCATTAACTTGTACCAGATGTCCTTGGACATTTGAGGTATGCAATTCAATAACAGAGGGAATTTTGCTATCCAGTTTTTTGCTCATGACTGTAAAAATGCCTCCTCTAATTTAGCCAAAGAAAACGTCTATATTAAAAAGCTGGACATAAGTCGTTTGGCTTCTGTGGCATGAGACTTATAAATGAAGGGGGAGGATTTGGAGGGAGATGAAAAGAATAAAAAATACAGTCTGAGAGAAGGCTGAGAGAAGGATTTTCTCTTTCTCAAAAAACCCAAAAAACCACCAAACAAACAACAAAAAAAACCCCACCAACAAATCCAACTAGATATAATTAAGCAAACAGACACAACAACAACAAAGAAAAAAACAAACTAAAAATAGAAGACAAGGCTCTGTAAGTGAATTCGGTTTTGTCAGTTTTAATGTTATTTTACTCACAAATGAGCAATCATGCTAAAGCACTGTTGAAGTGGGTTTTGTAGAGGATTAATTCTTTTATGTTACATTAGCTTTTCCACTACTTATTTAAAAGAAAATAAAATAAATCATTTTAACCAGCAGTCTTTTTTAACCAACACTTAACTTACCACTGGGTGCTTTGCAAGTACTGAAGCCTTTGTAAAAGATACTCTTCATTCCAACACTACATTCCACTCCTAAGAGCCAAGGGAGCCATGAGCGTTTCATGAGTTGTTCACTTTTGAAACATCATGTCTCCTGTCTTCTCTCCTCCTTCAATATCCTGACAGGATAATGGGCAATAGGAGATCACAACTGCTCCCACTTTGACCCTGCTTCCCTCAGCATCACCAGTTTTTCTTTCTAGATTATAAGGGAAGAACATGACAAGTCTTATTAAAGGACATGAGAAGTTTGCAAGCTGTAATTATTCCATTTCGACAAAAGCTACTTTTTTGCTGATTTTCTGGGCAAAGCAACATTGAAAAGTCTTGAAGCAACTCCCGCAACCTCTCTCTGTTTCAATCAGCTAGCAGAGACTTGTTATCTCTTTGACAAGATCATACTGTACTGGAACAGTTTTTCTGTACTGGAAAACAACTTCCAAACAACTGAGCTTCAAACCTGAAAAAATTTGAAAAATTTAAACTAATATTAGGAATTCAAGTAAATAACCAACACTAAATAAAATTGTTTTTCTTGTCAAAACCCTGCCAGATGTACATCCAGTCATGAAGGCCTACTCTAAGGACAAAGCCGTATCTGGCTAATCCTGCAGAATCAGATAAAATAACAGAAAAGTTAGGCACGGTCTGCCCTTAGGAACAACAGCATTGGTGTGAAAATTTCCTTTGGTTACACTTGAAGAAATGTAGCTAAGTCTGTGGGGGTTACACATGTGCCATGAAGAGCAAATTACGGTAGGATTGTACTACTCCTGATTAAAATAATCCAGCCTGATATTCAAAGAAAGGACTGAGTTTAGACTGACAGAGCACAAAAAATTTCCATGCACCTAGTTTTTAGCCAATGAAGACTGTGCCTACCAAGCATAAGAGCAGTCTGTTTCTCTTCACATATCTAGGTTGGATTAGTCTTCAGTGTTAAAGAAATGTATAAATTCTTGGCAAAATCAATTCTTAATTTCTTATCTCAAATTGTACTGTCTGCCTAACTCAGAAGAAAAGGGAAACAAAACAAAATGCTCAAAAAATTCATACTAGAAATAAACAGCTTCTCTTCTTTTCGGCTATGGGTTGAAAGCCAGCCGGAATCAGTACTTAGAATAACATGAAACTTTAGTTTGAGACGGAGTGGGATGGGCACAAAAGCAGTGGGAGCTCCATCTCTGCTTCTCCTCTCATTACATAAATGAAAGCCAGGATCTGACTCATGGACAAAGAGAAAGCTTCAGGTAGCCAGAAGTTTTTCTGACTGCTGCCTCATTGGCCATAGACAGGCAATTACAGGTACGCCCTCCCAGCTGTACAGTGCTGACCACACACCTCTTCCGGCAGCACATGCAGCAGGGGTTTGCATCTGACCAAGCCCATAAACTTTGGGGCTGATTCTCTGCAAGCTGTAGGTCAGCCACAAAGGCAAGAGCTAAAAGACAAGGGGAAATTGACAACTATAGACTAAGCAAAGCAGCTGAGAGAAACTGGAGAACTTCCAGAAGGCAAATGGTCTCCCCAAAACCTTCCTAAATCACTTTTGCTGGAAGCTCTGGGATGGCTGCATTTTCCCTCCTCTGCCCTATCCCAGGCTTCTTCTCCAGCTACGTGGAGGATATAATGGAATCAGTGTGATGTTTTTCCAACAGTACAAACCTCACATTTAAAAAAGTAATGAAGTAAAAAGAAGTCTCTTTTCTCTAATAGCTTTAAAGATTTGTTTCCAGGCAGACTGCAGGCGTCAAGCTCAGGCAGATTTAGAAAAACTTGTAGTATCTTCATGCACCACATCTTCCAGGGAACTAAGTCTTCCCTCCAGATGACAGCAATACCACTCCAGTGTCACATGCTTCTTTCTGCTTGATCAAACCTGGTGACATTTACAGAACCAAACAGAAATACCTGAGCAGCTCAAGGAAAGACACATCCTTTATGTTAGTAGAAGCCAATTAGATACTGTGGGAACTGCTGTCTGCAAAAAATAACAGAGTACCAAAACGTGCAATAAGAGAAATAGTCTTGCACATGACAGCACATCATCTGGATGCTCCTGGAGGTGGGAGCAACAGGGGAATAACACGTACAACTGCAATGAAGATTCAAGACATTCAGAATAATATATGGATAACCAAACGGAAACACAGAATAGGGTGCACAATGGCTGAAAGCTTTCCCTTCAGCCTCTCTGGCTTTCTTAATTTTCTCCATACATTTGTGGAGAAGCAAGACAAGATCCACAAAAGAGGAAAAGGCTACATCAATATGAATTGATGACTGTGAGCTGCCCTATTAGGAAAAATAAGGACATTTTTCTATATCTGCCAGGCCTGTTTTGACCTTCACAAACATTATCTTCCTGGAATGCCTGATATAATAAACCAATAGTCACCTGTCAGAAGTGTCAGTTGACAGGACAGAGTTAGTGTCTGACCAAAGACTGTTAAGAAAGTGACTTTCACTTCACAGACAGGAGATTGTTAGGGTTTTAGTCGGTACTCCACAAATGAGCCCTGCTGCTCTCTGGGCTCTTTTAACTATCAGAAAATGTAGCCCTACAGACGTGCCTACAAAATAATGTAATTTCATTATTTAGCCTATTTGGAAAATTTCTGTTACAGAGAATAATAAGGAGCATAGCAAGTCCACAGCTACTTGTCCTGGTTATGTGCACATTTTAAAGCTTGTCCATTTTTCCTAGTGTCATTTGGAAAAGAACTGCAGACCCTTGCTCCCACCTGGGTTTTTAGACTTGGCAGGTATCTTAACACTCTCTCTGGGCTCCAGCTCAGTGCCTCTTTGCTGGCAGTGTGAAATCACTCTGTGCAGCTGTTTTTTCCCCACCGTTTGTCAGTACATGCGCTCTGGGCTTCCCGCTGCCATCTGGCAATCAGTATGAGATCACAGCTCCTGCTCCCATGAGGAAGGAACCACAAGACAAGGTCACAGATAAAACAGTATCAGAATACACAAACCTTTGTATATCTGCACCACATGCTGTTTGGCATTCTTGTGACCCAGTTTTTAATTTTTTGTAGCAATTCAGTCAATGATTTTGCTACAGTAAATAAGCATGAAATGAATTTTTCACAGTTGTTTACCAATACCACAAAACCATACAGCTCAGGAAGTCTTGTAGGTCCTAACACAAGTCAGTTCATTTGTATTTAATCTTTGTCAGGTGGTTTCATCTAATATCAAACAGAATTGCATGGAATACTTTCCTTTATTCAGGAATCATATTTCTGGTGTCTCCTTATTACTTCTTCAGAGTCTAACAAGTGCATTTCTGCTTTGGTTTCTTTCAGGTACTTGGAGGACATCACATCTCTTTTAGCATTTCCACTACAACCCATTTCTTATATACCTCACACATTTTGTATAGAACTACAAGATCACTGAGTTTGGATGGGATTCCTGGACATTGTTTTGCATAAATGGATAAGGACCATATAGCAATAACAGCAAAACTGGAAAACTGATGTACAAAGGAGAGATTTTGGTACCCTTAACTTGCAGCAATCTGACATAGTCACCAGGGTGAAGGAACCCTAGTGTCATTTAGGCTGTCTGGACCTGACAAGGTCAAGAGGCAATCAAACCACCAGAAGGCTGGGCTGAGAATTTTAAGTTGTCGAAGACAAATGTGTACAAGAATGTGTTTTAGACACAAAACTTCTCATCCAGCATTTCATGAATCTTAAATTGTCTTTAATCAAAGCTAGAAAAACAAAAACCCACTAGCAAACAAAATAAGTTTTTTCTCATTGGTTCCAGACAGCTATTTTCTAGCTTTAAATGTGACAGCAATAACACAATATACTCATGCAATTGCTACAGAGTGGCAGAAAACAGTGAAGGCTTTCTTTAACATGTGCAGTACATTCAGAATTTTTCACAATACACAGTACTCTCACCTAAGAAAAATTTTTCTCATAGTAATTTTCAATGAAACTCTGTACAACTTATTCCTTAAATAAAATTGATCTGCCAACTTTTTATCTAGTATAATGGAAAATTCAGATGAGACAACCGAAGTCTTTTAAACATGTCAAGCATCTTCTCCCCTAAATGTAGAGTAGTCATGGAAGCTATTACTATACAGCATGGCTGAAATACTTTCTCGGTTGAATGCAGTTTCCTTAATAGTTTGTGATCACATTCAATTTCTAGTTCACTGTTCTTCCAGGGGTATCAGGCCCTTCATCAAAGTAAACATGTGCAGTTCAGACACTCCTTAGAATATACATCTTTCCCTGTACTCTTCATTAGTGCTTACTTATAAAAAAATTTAGAAATATGTCGAGTCTCTGTAATTTTGTGAAGGCACATATTCACTCTCAGAGTTGAAAATATCTCTTCTCTATTTATTTTTATTTTTTTGAAAGGGCTGACTCAAAAGGAACTCAGTCAAGATTTTATAACCAAAGCCACACATAAGATGCAAACCTGAGTAGCCCCTTTGAATGGTGAAGACATTCAGAGTCTTGAATATGGTACTGATTTCTTCACTAGAAATTGCATATGTCAAAACTTGAAAGAAACCAGCAAGCATCTGGGCTTGTTTCCCTGAATTATCCCCGGCACTGAGACTGCTCTTTCTGCGTACATTTAATTCTGGTACTGCAACATTACTAGTGGAAATCATCATCCACACAGACACATCACGGGTGTGATAAGAGCTGTGATTAAAAACAGAAGTCTGAGCAAAAGAGAGGGAGAATTTTTTTGCCAACTAATGTTATTGTATGTTTTCATCGTTACCACAGAATTTGTCCTATATATCATACAAGATGATGAAGCCAGAAGAACTCCCTGAAGCCAAGACCTGGCAACAGGAATTTACACAAGCTCTGAAGAGTAATGAGGGTCAATTTACTTTCTATTTCCCTGGGAAAATAACCAAGATTCATCACGTATATATTTTATCATGTTTAAAATATTTTACTGCAGGACAGAATCTTTGTAAATATATTTCCCTCTTTGCAGTATTCTGCCAAATTTAACTTTGACCTTAATCAAACCTGAGGCTGGAGTTGAAGAAAGGCAAAGCATTTTATCACACATGATCAAGTGTGTGCACAATTGAGTTTGGTGCTTAGCCACTAGGGACAGATGTCAGGAGTACCTTAACATGACTTTCATCACTGTGCTGAAGCAGGTAGAAGGATTCTCTTGGTGGGAAGGGCAGTTATGAAAACTAGGTCAAAGGAGGAAAGAGAAATAAGAGAGAAAAAATCAGAAAATAAATAAGTTTAAAGACTGAGAGTGTTGAGCCCTATAGCAACATTAAGCAACAAAAAAACACAAAAACCCTTTTTAGTTAGTAGTGTTATATTCTCTTGAGCCAAAATGTAACAGTCCTCACATATATGAAGGCATTTAGCTGTCTGAAATTATTTTCACCTCAAAGGATGCTGACAGCTCAGATAAGCTACATTTTGAGTTCCACTATAGGGCTCACAATCTTACCTTTCTCTGAAAACCAGAATTTGCCACAATAGCACTGTACCTATGTTGCTGGTACTCAGATAACCTATTTACGTAATAAGGAGTATTCAACAGCCACTTTTATGGAAAACAAACTTAAAATTTAGCTTACCCAAAGTAGATTTACTTCTTACTTTTTGCATCATCCCATCATGGGCTGTTTTCCACTTACCATTACACCTGATATATTTTATGGTCTTCTTGAGGAACCACTTGCTGGAACCAAGAGATTATGCAAAAGTTTATTTACATGCCCTAGAAGAATAAAAAGAGACTCTTGCCACTGTAATCACTGAGGAAACCTTGAGAGCTTTCAAGAAGATTCTGCTCAGATGACTTAAACAATTTCCCTCTCCCCTTCTTTTTTTTTTTTTTTTTTTAATAATCATGCAGTTTGGTAATCCTGATTCACTGAGTTTTTCAGACACAGATTTTTTTCAGATTTGGCAGTTCTCCTGGATTACTTTTACCAGGCTATGTAATACAAAAGTAGAAGAGCAAAGTGCCTGACCATCCCTCATATGGCCTTCACCTGGACTTACAGAGATGCATTTTCTATAGATGCAGAAACATGTGGGCTCTTCCCTCCCTAAACATGCAGTATAAACATAGGGCAAACTAAAATGTCTAAAATACATTAATTATGCTTTAGTGTATGCAATATAGTGTGTGCCCAAATACAGCATACATGGACTGTCTTCTAACAGCTTTGTGTTATTTTTGTGTTATTATCTTTTGCCTAAGTGAATAGGCAGTTACTCAACAAATAGAAAATACAGCCTTGTATTAGAGAATTTAATTCCCAAAAAAAGCACAGAACATATGAGTTTCCATTTAATTTCAGAATATCAAACAATTCAGAAATCCCAAGAACAAAGCTCGGGAAGAGGGGAATAAAAAGCTTTGCTTTCATTTTTTTAAAATTAAAAAAAATTAATTTAAAATACACAATAGCAGCTGCACTATGTCAGATTCTGCTGAAGAAAAATGAAAGATGGAGTTAGTCATATTCGCTGGCAACACTGTCTTAAAAAAAATTACAAGCAAGAACTAACATCTTCAAAAGTGTTTTTTCCGTGCAGTAAAAAATTATCCATCAATCTCCTTGTGATATTTTCTGTGATGGTGTTGGCTTGCTACCCTCACATATTTTATGCTATAGTTGGGGAATAAAAAAAACCAAACCAAAACACACACACCCCCACACAAAAAAACCAAAAAAAACCCAAAAACCAACCAAACAAAAAACCACCAAAACCCAATACATATGAGTTTTTGAATAAATTTATCTCTAAAACAGAGATATTTCTGTATTAGTTACCTTCTCTGAATAAAAAACTCACCTTTTAACTTCATTCATGCAAGCGTATATGAAAGACCAAGAGCCATTCACTGTGGATCCCAGCACCAATTAAAATTGTAGTGCTGGTAGCTACAAAACTACAGATGTAAGCATTAATTTGATCTGCTCACTGATATGAAACCCATTTTTACTTAACCGTGAGCATAGAAATATTGATTCCTTGTTCATGAGTTATGCTTTCACTGTGAAATCTGAAGTCATAGTTGTCAGCCTGGAACAAATTAAGATGTTAAATAGCATCAGCAGTTCTTATGTGTCTAGACAAACGAAAGAACAGGCTATTACAAGGTGGGAATGGTATTCCAATTTTAATCCTTATGTTAAAGAAATTTTATAATATATAGTGTCACACCTAAGTGTCCTAAACTGCCAAATCTTCCTTATAATAAAACTTATTAAACTATTTCCAAAAAGAGTTAAATATAAAGTATTCAGCGGTAATAAATGTCTCTGCTTTAATTGTATGACGAGGAGATAAGCACTAACATTAGGCCTTAATCCAAGAAATTAACAACAACCAGAAATTAAGGAAAAAATGTAATAAACAAAAATCAAAATATTCTGTTTGGTTTAACATCACAAAGTGTGAATCATCTACCATGTCTCTTTATAAATTAGATTTAGAATATATGAAAAATTAATTTTTCATTATTCACTGATTTTATTCTGATCAGAAGTGTTGGGGTGTGTGCGAGGAGAAATTAAAAACAGAACAAGTTTCTGTGAACACAATGGAAACAGAACTAGGATAAAGAGACTCTACACCACTATTGGATCCAGACAACCTAAAAAGTGGGAAGGTCATTGTAAGAACGTTACCTTCATATAAACTGTCAAATTAGAAGTCAGACAGTAGCAACACCCATTTCCTTACTTTTGTGCAACACATAAAGGGCCATTCCTTGACAGCAGTGCCTGCTATCCTGCTCAGGTATACAGCAGACTAAAGGTTGTGTGGACACAGAAGCTAGAACTGTACTCTTGCTCTGGGTAAAATCCCTTACATGTCAGCATGCCCGAATTAAAATATGATGCCAAGACAAAACTCCAGGGGTTTTTGATTTTGGTTTGGGGTTTTTTATGATTTTTTTGGTGGGAATTTTGTTGCTCTGTGTTTTTTTTTTTTTTCAGAAGAAGCAGCCACATGCCTGTTGTAAAAATGAAAGATGCAGTCTTTGTAGTAATTAACAACCTCATTCTTCAGATTCAGAAAGAAAAATAAATAAATAAAGGGAATTGAAAAAACCCCATGTCTGTTCATACTCTATCATTATTTCCAGAAAAGCTGAATTACCTTCAGGCCAGTACTGAGTGGACTTCAGCAGCTACAAAAAGTGATGTGTGGTGATCGGAAACAGGGGACCAGGAAAAAATTTTCATTAGCTTTTCCATATCTTTTTCTGAAAGAACAAAACTAATAGCTGAGTCATGTGATAATATACTACTACACTGATGGCCCATAGAGGAGCATGCTCTGGACAACCAATGCACATAGATTACAATTCTCCCAGGACCCTGAAGAAAATTCCTTTTATGGCCCCTGAAAGCCATGGAAAATATTCTTTCTCCTGGGTAATTTCCAAGAAATTCAGCCCTTTCTTCCTCAGCTTCTGGACTGTGTCATGATGTAGTATCATGACCACAAGATTCCAATCCAATGTTATTTCAGGACAGACCTCCTCACTGGTGATTTTACAACATCAAATTTCTGTCTTCGCTTTAAAACAAATCAGAATCTCAGAGTAGCACATACAGAGGTTTTTAACTCAGTGACATTCACAATTAGGCAACCCTCTCCCGCTTTTCAAGAGAGGAAGAAGCAATGAAATAATAACATGTTCTGTTGCAGTTATGCCCTTAGAAGTCAGTGGCCATCCCCAGTTATGCCTAAGCAAACAAAATAGCAGAAAATATTTTAAAAATCTGATAGTCACAGAAATTATGGCAGATAAAATGTTTGCAGCTAAGCAGGAGTGTCAAGATATTTGCCTTCCTGACTGCCAGCAGCAAAGTAACCTTTAATTGATCTCTTAAATTAATTTTCTTGTAAATATAATTTTCTTCCTGAATGATCAAAAAACTTGACACTGTTAATCCTCATCCAAACAAAACCAAGGACAATAAAAAATGTAAACACCTCATTTCTTAGGTAGTTTTACCATTTGATTTTCACAAACATTCCTTTGGACAACAACCATTTAAATCCTCAAACCCAGTCCTGTTAAAATTATTCTTCATAGGTTATTACTTTTTTTCTCTCTCTTTCTATGGTTTATAAAATCATGCTGCCAAATCCAACAAGCTGACACCTCTGGCTGCAGCCACAAGCAAGAGCTTGATTTTCATTTAGCTCTTCACCAGAAAAAGAGACATACCATTCAAGGTTAAAATAGAAGTGGGAAAGACCCAAGTCAGGCTACATAGTAAAAGCTATATACAATTTATATTCTACCAACTTACAAAAGGAAGTCCTATGAGCTGGAAGTAAGCCACAGGCAGGGGAGCACAAGGCACTGAAAAAAAGGAAACTTATTTGCAACACTGTTTGGAGCACATGCCTCCATTAAATGTCTTGTATGAGTTCCCTCTTGCTTACCTGAAGCCCTCATGGTTTTGCTAATCTCCAGGAACTGAATGCAGCTAGCAGACAACAACGTCTCCATTTCCATGCCCTGAAAATCACGTTATTTTTAACAAGTCATATACAAAAAGCAGCCCAGGGGTGGGGAAAAGAACAGTGTTGTTCTCCTTATTTGAAGTTGGCACTTTTTTTCCTGATCCTTTCCATTAATTAGAAAGGCCCCAAAATTATAAGGTAATTGGGGAAAGAAAGAAATCTATAAAATTTATTTTTGGATTTGAGAACCAGAGGTCAGCTGAGCATCACTCATGTTTCTACAGTGAACCCATACATGTAGAGCAGAAATTTAAGTTCCTTAAGCTTGGCTTATCTTTATCCAGACTTGCAGTTAGGAAGAAAAAATAGGAAGAAGATAAAAGAGAAAAATGAACAGAATAAAGGTGTTCATTCCCAAGATGGAAACAATCATGTTTCATCTTCTTATCTGAATGTCATTTTTAAATCTGCATAACAAAGGCTGTCCTGCTGAGAATCTTTTGCTCCTCAGGGAATTGCAGGGTTTCTTTTCATACTCCCTAAGCTACAGCAGCCACTATAGAGAGACAGTTCATATTTTGATGGAGAGGCACATCTATAGTCAGAAAAAGCCCAGAAAGGTGTGTGAAGGGCTCAGTAACATAGCAATGTGGCAACCCCTAGCCAGTATAGGATTCCTTAGAGATCATACATAGCTGAAAAAAGTTATACCTGTTTTATCTATTCTGAGCTAAGGCTGAGCTAGAATCTGAGGCTCTGTTGCTGTGGTTTTTTGATGGCCACTTTGCTATTCCTAGCAAAAATCATGCATTAGTAAACACACCCCACCAGATGCAAAATAAATAAAGAAATTATTTAACAACAGCAACACTGAAATAAAGCATCAGAAAGTTTTTGAAGTTTATTTATGTTCATGCATCATACAGGAAAAAAAGACCCAAACAATACAACACCTGCTCTCTGTAGATTAAAATACTGATGAAATAATCAGTAACATCCAGTAATAAAACTTAACTGTGCAGTCTTTTGCTGCACTAGTATGTTAATAGGAACTGCAATATTGATATTGGTGATGCTAATGTAACTCCAAATTTTGGACCTTATTCTCTTCCCTGGAACAGTTAGAGTCCAGGGCATGGACTCAAGGCTCTAGATGAAGTGTTCAGCATTTCTGTCGACTTCTTGCGTGACTTTGCACAGATTGCTTTATCCCTCTAGGCTTTCTTTATATATCAGAGTCATTATTCTTTCCTCTTGCCATTTATTGTTTATAGATCACCCCATTTCATAAAAACTGATCATCACTTCAACAGGAAGCTTAACAATGTTTCTAAAAATATTCTCTTTCTTAAAGTCTGGGGAATGCTACTCACTACAAGATTACAGCATCTAAAACAGCCACACAAGGTCACTTAAGATATTTGCAAGTGTGCTGTGATCTGAAGCAACCAAACCAATGCAACTTTAACATCTACAACAGGAACCTCAAGAAAAAATACCTTCATTCAAGGAAAAGATATATTAGGCTTAGCACCATGTACATACAGATCAGAGTTAGCCTGAAGTACATATTGTGGAGCATTCCTCTTGACACAGCCCAGAATCTCGTTGTCCCTGATCCTCACTTGTCACATTTAGTCATCCCTTGCTCTGAATAGGATATAGCCTACAGCCAGCAGGGCGGGATGTCTGCTGAGCTGTCCCAGTTTTCTATTAGATCACTGTCTCCTGGGAGAGACTGGAATGTTAATGGTTAATGACTCAAAACAATCGGCCATTTGCTGGGCCAGGTTTGCACCACCCCTCCAACCGAAAGGGAGGAGGAAAGTTTTTGGATGAGTGGTGGTGAAACCTCTGATCCTTACAAGACAGCGAGGAGTTCCCATGTAAACCTAAACTATCTCGAACCATTGAACTTTGTGTTTCATGGGCTTTCCCCCACCCCCGGGCATCAAGACTGCAACCATCACTTTGACCAATAGACAACTAAATGGCAGCAATCAAATCTCCTTGCTGGTGGTGGTATCTTCCTATTCTTATCCTTTCTTTCTCTGTCTTTCTTTCTTTTCCCTAGTACATTTTCTTAAGTGTTTTTATGCTTTTATATTGCTATATTTCTATGAATAATTTTAACCAAAACAGCTACATACTGGCTTTCCACTGCAGCCAAATTGTTCTAAAATAAATCCTACATATCTATATATTTATAAACACTGATCATTCAGTGTCGTTTCATTCTAATCTGCCCCAAGGGATCTACCAACGAGAACCCGAATTACCCTCACCTTCGGGGCAGTCTGTTGACATTCCTTGCCAGTAGTGAATACAATAGCCTTTATCACAAAGGCAGAAAGCCCCATTCTAGATTGACACATATTTAAAGTTGTGTATGACTGAGAGCAAAGTCATTGAGTAAATAATATGTTAAATCCCAAATAGCTCTAAAAGACAGACTCAAAAAATAATTTAGACTGAGAAGGACCCTCAGGGGCTACCTAATATAATACCTAGTTCAAAGCAGGTCTAACTAGATCAGACTGCACAGGGCCTCGCCCAGGGTCATGAACACCTCCAGCAACGGAGATTTCCTCACATCTTCCTGTAACTGGTGTTTGATCAATTCCACCATGAAAAAGTTTTTCCTAGCACCCAGTCAGAACTTCCCATGCTCCAGCTGATGCACACTGACTCTTGTCCTTCACTGGGTATCTCCAAGATGAGTCTCACTCTCTCTTATCAGTATCCTGCAAGAAGACAGTTGTAGACAACAACAACATCTCCCTCAGTCCTCTCTTCTCCAGGCTACAGTTCCTTCAGATTCATTTATATGTCATGTGTCAGCACCCTGAATATCTTCAAATAATCACAGAATGGCTTGGTTTGGAAGGGACCTTAAAGATAATCTGGTTCCAGTTGCCCTGTCATGGGCAGGGACACCTTCCACTAGGCCAGGTTGCTCAAAACCTCATCCAGCCTTGGCCATTCCTACTTGTCCTATCACTACATGCTCTTGTAAAGTGTTCCTCTCCAGCTTTCTTGTAGGTTCCCTTCAGTACTGGGAGGCTGTAATTAGGTCACCCCGAACCCTTCCATTCTCCAGGCTAAACAATCCCAGTTCTCTTAGCCTTCCTCATAGGAGAGTTGTTTCATCCCTCTAATCACCTCGGCAGCCTTTCACCCATTATGAGCTATCTGTGGTATGGTTCACTTTTCTGTGTATTCAGTCTTTCAGCACTTTGTAAAATTCTGTTCTTCCTACTCCAAGCACAGAGGGAGAAGTCTCCAGGAGGTGACTGCTCATAACGTCATAAGGTGTTAAAATCAACTGTCAGTAACTTGAATATTTTCTCTTCTATTAAAACAAACAAACAAACCCAGCTTTTCCCAAACAGGATTATTTGTTTCAGTGTAGACATTTGATATTTTTTCTAAATGAAAACTAGTATGACAGAAATTTTCCTTTCCAGCATGTGACAGAAATGGAATATTCACAAATATAACTGATCTTTTCCCCTTGATCAATCCACCTTGAAAGATGTTGTACATACTTACCATTGTCAATGAGTGCATGATGGCATAGAGTATTGGCATGTTTGTCACAGACACTTCTCTGCACCCATGGACCCATGCCCAGTTTTAAATTGTCTAGCGTCCTGATTACAAGGGTACCAAGTACCCTGATCAAGGAGATTCTACTGTGCAATTTAATCATTTAAAGCTGGGCTTGCTTCCATGGCTGTAGTTAGTTTCCGTAAGTCCTGTGACAGTGCCAGAAACATGTCAGGGGATAAGGTCTGGATACAGAACCATTTTCTCAGAGACATTTCTTAAACCACTATTTCATGTTTTATTGCTAATGCCACATACTGAGTTAACCACAATTAACCCTGAAACCCCCTCTCCAAGCATGTACAGAAAGTTATCTGTTCCCATTAATTCATTAAGCAGTAATGAATTAATTTATCTATGTTTCCGTCTGATCTCACCAAGGTGATAAATGAACAACTTCTCAGATGCCTAATTATCTTCTGATCCACTCTTTGCCCAAAAGAAAAGAGTTAAGATCTCCACCTCTTTCTTGCAAACATGGAGTTTCCCATATCCCACTCTGTTCTCCTGCACTATTTCAAGACCCATTCCACAGCTCAAACCTGAACTATGTCTACAGGTAGTAGAGCAAAGGGAAAAACCCAGCAGCACTATTTTACCAATCAGTGTCTCAAAGGAGGCTGGTTGGAAAAAACTGTTCTTTGACTACGATACCTGCAGGGAGAAAAGAGAAAGAAAAGTTGTAACAGCATGCCATGGAAAAAGACATTTTCTCATTTTAAGTACAGGATAATTTGTCAGCCTTCTCTCACCCTAGGATAAGGTTAGAAAATGCCATTAGGATCAGCACAGGTTTTGTGTAACAAGATAATAAAATAAAATTCCTACCTTGATTCTCATCCAGCACTAATGTGCATGGTTTATCAGTATAGATGCTCTAGAAGTGCATCAACAACCTTACAGAGATCTTCAGGATCACTGTGTGTCCTCTTCTGACTGCAGGGTTTACAGTCTCTCTGTGGGAAATCTTACTCAAAACTGCATATCTGCAAGGGTTGGGTGAATCAAACAGTTATGCTGCAGGCATTTGTCCATCCACATCAAAATATCTGCCGTGTTTGAACATAAATGACTGGCAACAACAGGGAGCCACAGCAATACAGGGTGAGGATGGACGTGTGCTCAAGTCCAGTCTGAATGAGGAGATAAAAGCAGTTTCTGATGTACTTGTGCACATTCATTTGTACCTGTAGCTGTGATAAGTTAGCCCTGAGTGAAACGCTTATGGCAAGCAATTCAATGTCAACAAACAACACGTACTAAGGCCAATCTATACCTGAAAGGAGGATGACAACTTTCCTGCAGTTGGTGCAGCTCTGCCTTTGCAGCAGTGGTGCATTCAAAAGAAAAAAATCTGTAGTAATTCCAGACATACTGGAATGCTGTTGTGCATGGAGCTCAGACACTTCCAGGAGCATCACTTAAGACTGCGCAGCAGCAGCTGCCTTCACTCCTCACATCCTCTTGCTTTCTGTGCATTTTATTCCCTTGAGCAGACAAGAAGCAGAAGCAGGTGCACCACTGTCAGTTCTGGTGCTAGCACCCGAAGCAGAACATTCCAACAGGGTGTATTTGCTGTTCTCTCTTTCCTCAGGCAGGGCGATGGGGTCATGGCCTCCTGCACCAATGCCATGGCACTGCTATAAGTGCTGGGGGAAAACAGAGGGATGAAAGAGGGATCTTGCTTTTCAGTTCCATTCCTCCTTCTACACCATGTGACAAAATGAAGTGTGACACTGCAATGTCAGTTTCCTGCATATAATTTGGATGCTGATTTTTAAAGTAACATTTTTAAAGAAGAAGAAATCATGGAAATTGCCCGCAGCTCTGAGACAACATTCAGAAAAGCCAAATCTTTTGTTTTCTCTAGGCAGCTGACTCACAGACTCTTGCACTATTTCTCTGTATTTTAGAATAAGCTGTTGGGTTTAGGAATTCCTCATCTCTGCTTGCAGTTGCCCTTCCTGTTTCCATCTCTTTCCTATGCAATGAAAATTTTTAATCAACCAACTATAGTCCCAGGAAAAGAGAAACTGTTTCTTCCTCCCTTGGCATTTTCTGCAGGTAAAAGCAGTCAGAATGAAGCTGGAAATGGGGGATTTGGGTGGACAGCTAGCACTATCTACAGCATAAAGAAACATTAAGCAGGAAAGAAGAAAGAATAAGACCAAGAACAATCGCGGTCCCAGTTCCATTTCCTGAAGTTCTCGATGGTACTACCATCACAAGTGGCAATAGAAGGGACATCAAAACACATCTCCAGAAGTCATACAGCAGGCAGCAGCATGGGTACTAACAAAGCCAAGGTTCCTATGGATGTGTGCCTTACCCCTGAATTTCCTTATGCATAAAAAACAAAAGCCCCAGTCAATGCTTTCTCCATGGCTGGAGATTTTTAAATGCTGATTATGTGCGGCTTCTGCTCCTCAAACGCCTTATTAGGGTCAAGACCACAGCTTTTCTATTGGGTCTATTCTCTACCCACATACCTATCTGTTGGGTTTCTACTTCAACCCCATACAAATACTGCTGGCTTCAAATCTTTTCAACATAATCAAGATGTGTAACAAGCAAAATATGTCTGCATTAGACTCATTTCCTCAGGAAACCAGTGTCAACACATTAAAAGGAAAAAGTTCTCTCTGCAGACTGATGACACGCCTACCTTTAATTAATGCTCCCTTAGTTCCATGAAACCCCTTTCAGACAGTCCTATGTATGAATTTTGCAGGTGGGAAACTGGGGTAGCAACAATCTTCCTAACAATCATTTACTGTCATAAATAAAAGGTGGAAATTACTTGCTCCAAAACTGTTGTAAAATTGGTACCACTGTTTTGTCAACACTACTCAAGGCTAAAAACCTAACCTTTACAGAGGACCATTGAAGCCACCACTACTCGGAGTCACTTGGAGTCTTGGAGTCAATCTTCTGTTAGATCTCATGAGCAACAGAAGCCAGACAATAACTGAATTTACAGAAGGAAATACTCTGAAACTGTTTTCAGAGTCAATGTTCTCCTTCTATAACAGGGTCATCTAAAAAGATGCTTCCCAATGCTAGTACACTATGTAAAGCTTTGAGTTCTCTCTGGATTTTACTGACTCCCATAAAATAAAATTTAAAATTTAAAGCTCTCTCCTACCCCAGTCTCTCTCTTAGTTTTTTTTTCATTGTATAACTCAAAGTGTTTTCTAGCAACACACACTGTATCATATATTCAATACTACTGTCTTCTATAAGTTATACACTTTCATATTACTAAATTGTGTATAGCTTGCACCAAGCAGAAACACTCTGCACAGTAATACAGCAGCATGCTCCTGGTCTTAGAAAGATTTCCTTATGTTTGTCATCAGCCACGTAAGCAACACTATCAGTGAGCAATATAGAACACACAAGGAATGCAGCCTGCATTTACAGACACATATGCCTGTGCAAAATACACCTATTCAGAAAGTCATTCAGCAGGTAGGTCATATTTAAGATGACAGAGGAAATAAAAAATAGAATTTGTTTGATTAAAGACATGAAATAATTTTACGGTACTGTAAAACATTGCCTTTTGTTCCACACACTATTGTGCTGGGCTGAAGTTTTTACTGAAGAAAATACCTTTTAAAAGAGACAGCTTAAAGCTTTGCTTCTGAGTTCCCCATAGTTCAATGTATTTATTCTCTCAAGTGCTGCAGGCCAAATGCCTTGTCTGCTTCCAAAGGAATTCAATGGGAGCTTTGGTTTACATGATACAGACAATCAGCTGATCACATAATTTGCAACAACAGTGTGGCCTGCAGGCCTTTCCTGTACCAGCAAACAAGGCAGCCTTCAAACCTGCTAAACGAGCAAGCCTCCAACAAGCTTCAAACTGTGCAGAACCCTAAGAGCAGCAGCAGCAGCATCTTCTGCACTGTCAATTCCCTCCCCTATATTGCACAGTGACTGGAATAGAACAGCAAAACCTTTCCACACCAAAGCTGTGAATCCCCTGAGACACCTTCAGAACAAGCAAATAAGCAGATATACCTACTCTAGCATTTCCACTGAAGTTGCAGGCATATAGAAAGGAGAGAACAGAAGTTAGCCAGATGCATTCCTGGTGTGTGATGGGAAGAGGTCTGGTGGGGGAGAAGAGAGCAATCTGACAGCACCGTGTGCACAATTCAATTCCTTTTGTTTCTGCCTCCAGCACCACTAATATCAGACAGGAAGGAAAAAACAGCTGTCCTAACCTGCCATCCCAGCCAGCTCCAGAATCAGTCAAACCATGCTCCGGGCTTCCTCCCAGCCACTTGTTTCCTTGTGACCATTTTTCTCTTGACTTGCAGTCCTAGAAGCTACCTCACCTTTCTTATCCTGTAGCTTTGTATCTGCACTGTGACATAGTGTAGGCTATCCTCACATGCAAAAAAATAAAAGACAATCTCTCCGAAGGGCAAGGGAGACTGATATTTTCCTTTAGGAAAGCCTGCATAGCATATGTTAATATTAGTTCAGGTGAGGTCAAAGGGAGATGTTTTAAATGTGGAGCAAGAAGCTGTGGGAGTGCTCTATGGTGCTCTCATCCTTAAGCAACTGCATTGCACAGGTGCAGACCAGCAACTACAGAACATCTACTGCCCCAACAGCATCACACTGTGCAAGAGGACAGAGTTTGCCAGTGGTCCTGCCCACTGAGGAGTACAAGACAGAGACAGATTGGGAGGAAGGAGGAAAAGAAAGCAGGCCTCTCTTATCTCTGGAGTCTTATGCGCTTTCTACTTCCCATTCTTGCTGACAGCTGTATCTGCTTTGGACTGCTTTCCCAAAGAAGGCTCCGCTAGAGCTACTCTGACAGGTTGCTCGCTTCATCATAGCTGCCAATGCACATCACAGAGCCATGATGTGGAGGAGCAGTTAGACTAAGGGGAACAGATACAACGAAAGGCAGAAGAGGATGCCATCGGAAAGTGGTAGGAAAAAAGGAACAAATTGTTCTAGACAAGATCAAGTGAAACAGAGAAAGGGTGCTAAACAGTAGAAAGAGAAGACTGAAAAACACTATTCTCTAGCTAGCACAGTGGCATGTTCACATCAGGAAGGATGCTCTGAGACCTAAGGCATGGAACAAAGAACCAAGTTCTTTGGGTTCAGCTTCCATCTCAGACAGGTTTCCCCATCTGTTCTTACTGGAGACATCCATCTCCCTGTTTTCGGTTCTGTGGCTGCAGAACACCTTCCGCTCCTTGGTGCTGCTGTTTTAATGGAGACCCTTCAACAGAAGAACTGGCTCTGAAGCTTTGAGGGGTGTCTGCCTTGTGGCAGTGGCTGTGCCATTGCTGTCAGAGAAGATCAGTGGCAGGAAGATGCAGGCCATGCTTGCCACAAGCACTCACGTGCAGGCATGTTCTCTAGGCTAGCTGTGGGACAGCACAGCTGTGCCTCTCAAGTGAAAAATGACCTACCACAAATTCTGGGTTTCACTCCAGGGTCCATTTTCTTGCTGTTTGAAAGGGCTTTGAACTTCTTTTGTCTAACCAGCAGCATCCAGCCACTCCGGTAGACGGAGGCTGAGGCCCCATATCCACTGTGTGCCAGATGAAACAACCCAAAAGATGAGATAGATCCCAGAAAGGCCCAGTCCCTCCATAGGTGTTTTCTGTCACCTGAGCTCAAGTTGTCTATGCACACAGTGTACACACAAGAGCTTTGACTGCCTGGCCTTTTGCCACCTTTCTGGACCACTCAGCTAGCAGCCACTGCACTTGCAGAGGGTTTGTTATTTACTACTAACTGAGAGCCAGAAATGAAGGCAATACACTGCTGAACTGCAAAGTGGACAGAAAAGGATATGTACTTTCTAGCAAAAAAAAAAAAAAAAGTGCAGCTAGCTCACAAGCTGACTTCTTGTACTGAAGACTCTACCACACAGGATTTTCTCTCAGGTCATACTTATTAGCAAAAAGTATGTAGGTATCACCACAAAAGAGCTACCATACCTTGTTCTATCTTTGTCAAGAAAAGGCACTTGCCAACAAGCCAAAGTGTGGTGTTTCTTCACAGCACAGATCTGTTCAGCCAGCACAGCCTGACTGGGCCAAGCCCAGCTGGCTCCCTCAACTTGCCATTTTCCATTACCTAAACATCTCTGTTGCTGTCTACCAGACTCCTTCTAACAAAGTACCAGAGGGCTTAGCACTGATCACGGTGTTCCAGATGCACCTTGACAAGAGCTAAATAGCAGAAAACAAAAATTTCCTTCGACTTTCTGGCTGTGCTCTAAAAAGATGTTATCTGTCTTTACTTCAAAAGAAGTCTTAAATGGTGTTTCAAAACTTGCGAGTATCCAGCTACCTCCTACTTCTTCCATTATATATTTTTCTCTTTTCTTACTGGGGTGGTTTGTTCATTTTTTGTTGGCTTGGGTTGTTTTTTTTTTTTTTTTTTTGGTGGGTATTATTTCTTATTCGGTTTTTTGTTGGTTTTTCTTCTGTTGGTTCCTCTTTGGTAGCAGTTATACTAGTTTCCCCTACTAACACCAATCTGAGGCTGAACTTTTGTGGAAAAATTCAGTCAAAATGATAGAGCGATTTCTGAGCTGACAAGTATAAATACATTACTCCAACCAATCTGAAAAATTTTGACAAGTTCTGCTTTGGGTCAAAAAAACCCTTTTTCCTATCCTTATGAAAGACTGCCAAAGTCTGGGTGGTTTAAAATACATCAAAATGTCACAGTTCATATACACTCAGATAAAACCCAGCAAGCAAAATCTCTGAGGGTTCTGTCTGAAGTGGACACAGTTCATTTTCTTGCAAAGTTTACCACTCCCTGGACTGCACAACTCTAGACCAGATGGATACGACTGCCATGGAGATCCAGGTAGTAGTGGCTTCAGGTGAGGGTGGGTTTGCATTGCTCTGGCAGAGACTATTTCGAGAAAATCACTTGGGAAAAGATCTCTTTGCAAGCTCTGAAAAAAAGAGAAAAAGCCATGAACTCAACAGGAGGAGTTGTATGAGACAAAGTTTTTAATTTAGAGATGATAGGATGAAAAATTAAGGAAAGTTAAATATAGTTAAGAAAAGTTTATTTTTATTGATAGACCTATGAAATTCTGTAGCTACATTCTGACAGATGTAGCTGATTGTCAGACTTGGCTGGTAGCAAATGCTTCTGCATCTTTTTTGTAAACAGCTATCTGTTCAGACCGCTTACAGCAGCAAGAGATAAGCCCATCTTCTACTGGAAACATAAAATGTTTATCCACCACCTGCTAGGAAGGCTTTTGTTACTTGAAATTTGTCTTTTAGGCTCTGTGGAAAGCAAGTATATATTCTAAATGTATTTTCAAATAATAAAGCAGTTTTGATGTTTTAAAACATGTTTTCTTCAAAATAAATAACAGATTTTATCACTTGAATTGACTTTTAAATGCTTGTAAAAAGGTTCAGGATGAAGCACCCTAGAGAGAATAAGTTTCTCAATTCACAGAAAGCCAGGCTGTAAATCCCTTACTGTCAATGGCAAACAGCAACTCACATGCATACCCCTGTGAACACTGGTAAGAGCAATTTTTCACTGATGGGAATTAAGCCTTCATTTTTCTAGCTCAGTACAGCACAAAATGGTCACCATCAGTGGATGTTCCCTATGACATTCTTCAAAGTGAGCATCAAATATCCTTCTGGAAAGACCTCTCAAGGAAAACCAAAAAACCAAATCATCAGAAGCCATCATTTACTGGAGCAAAAGTTAGGTGCTCTTTTAATGGAAAAACATTTTTTGATATAAAGCTGCACTGGCAATTTTATTTTACAGAAAGCTGGAACCAAACACCACACACTATACAGGCAACATAAAACAGTCAACAACAAGTAATGCTGGTCACTGTTGACTTGGGCTGAATGTGAGCCAGGCACTGTGGGAACAGGGCACTCTCAGCACTCTGCTACTAAACCCCAGCAGCTACTGTCATTTATAATGGGAGCCTGGCTGTGGAGAATTTGAAATATAAATAATGGCATACCAGCAAGCATTTATCAACAGCAACATCATTAAAACACTGGAAAGGGACTTTTTTTAGAAGTCTTCATCAGCTCTAGGAGAATTCTCCCCTGCATACTGGCTACTAAAAGGAAGAGATCAGTGGTTTTTAGAGCAAGAAAAGAACATTGCTAGCAATTGTCTGACCTAAATATACAAAATCACATCCAAAAAAAATACTTTAAAAATAATGCCACTAAGGTCAAATAATCCAGCATTCAAAATTCTCAAAATGGCAATACTAAGGTTGCCTGCATGACCTTAATTCAGCAACCCTTAATTCAGGCTCCCTCAGCGTGACTGCAGAGAATGGATAAGGCTCCTTAACTAGGTAGCTAATCAGCTGCTACTTTTGCCCTTGTATCTCCAAGCAGCAGCGAAGGCATACTACAAAAACCCAGCCCCAGGAGGACTGCCTGTCATTTCACAGGTCATTATAATCCCTGAGCAACACTCTCAGAGACCCCAGGCTGAGGCACTCACAGGGCATTCAGAAACACTGTATCAAGGCTGAGATGGAAGGAATGGGAAAGGCAGAGGCCAGATATTCAGAGCCCTTTTGAAACCTGACTGCCATTTTAAGAGTCTTAAGTCCGAAACGTAGAAGTTCTGCATCACCACTTTTAGTTGTGCCTGCAGCCATTTACAGGTAAGAAAGTACCTGCTTCTAGCAGTACATAAAAGAGCTTGTGTCCAGGCAACGCTACATTTCTCAGGAGCAATCTCATAACTACACTCCAAGAGAAATCCCATACTTACTCATCCCATGCCTCGATGGTCCACTGTGGTAATATACTTATCAATAAGTACAAAGCCAGAGAGAGAAGTGGTGTGCCCGCCCTCTCCTTTAGCACTGGTCATGGTGTTCACACCTGGCTGAATAGCTCTGGGTTTCAAAGTATTCTTTCCCCAAATGGGTTTGTGAGCATCTTTGCAATATTCTCATTCTGTTAAATAAGCATTTTGTGAGCAGCCACACATACCACCAGCAGGATTGCCGACCACAACAGCCTTTGATACCACAGTGCCTTAGGTGTCAGCACAATTAACTCCACAGCATCCAACTCAAAACAGGCTCATACGTTCTGTCCTCAGGTACCTATATTTCAGACGGAATAAGGCAAACACTAAACCAAGCAAATGGAGTCCACTTTGAATCATCTAGCATCCCTCAGGATAACCTAATCTGAACGCAGAAAGTAGAGTATCATAGCTCAGAGGAAGGACAAAAAGAACACACTTCTGTAGAAGTAAGGCAAGTAAGTTGCAAACCTCTTGTTCTGTAAGTCAGATTTGATAATTGAAATATTTCATATATGAACTTGATGCCTCCCAAGAATCCATCCCTACTGCACAGCACAGGGCCATGAAGAGTCACCCAAGCTAGCAAGCCTGCCATTTCCAAATGGCAAAACAAACGGCAGACACACGAAAGAAGTGCCAACTGCTGTTCTGGATGCAGGTGCTGGCAAAGCCAGCAGATCAAAGGCTCTATCTTTCTTTCCTAAGCTTGGAAGCTTGTCAGAAAGCAACATTCTATCACTCCTTCCCCTGCTCGTGGATCCAGACAAGGCAGAACAATTTTTTTCAACCACAGGGAGAGCTACACCAGCATTCTCACAAAGACATGAGAAGATTTCCTGCCTTGCCACCTGGTTTCTGACTGTATTCATGAAACCTAATCCTCCAAGCTGCTCTGCTGAGGAGGATGGGATTTGTGAAGGCTTTGAAGACCCCAGGCAGGTAATTCCTGAGGTAATTCTGAAAGCAAAACAAAGTGACAGTCTGCTCCCTGATCCGTTTTTCTAGGAAAATTACATTTTACAGCCAATTCTGTCCTTACACACTGACTATAAAATTAACTTATTAGCTGACTCAACTCCATTTTATGTGAAGGATTGAGAAGGATTGCCTCCAGCCCTTGTCCCTTTAACTCTAATTATCAAGTGTATACCAGATTAAATTCAGAATGAAGTAGCCGGGTCAGGCAATCTACTTAAAGTTTAATGGAAGTTAATGATTCATTGATCAAACTCATTTATGTCTAATTAAACCCTTCCTGCATTATAAAAGACAAGGGGGAAGTTTTATAATGCACCTCGCTCCCCTTCTGCACATGGTGGATTTGCTGCAGAACTCCATGGAAAATTCACAGCATCTGCCTTTTGTGAGTACATGATTTGGCAGCAGCCCTGTATATTTAAAAGTATAATTATCTTGGATGACTTCAGAAAATGGATGGGGTTTACACAATGCTGACAAATACAATACCAGTATCCAGCTGCACACAGCCAAATTACAAACTGAGCTTGTACACACCACCACCAGCACAATGGTGGAGTCCAGGGAGTGTAATAATAACCAGACCTGTGTGTGGATCCCAAGTGTGAGCCTTGCTGGAATAAGGCAGCAGTGATGCTAAGCCTGAGACAAGGAGAAAAGCTTCCTATTGCATGTGGATGCACCTCAGTCTCTGCTCATGCTTCAAAACTGGCAAAGCAGCTGAGCATCCAAAGCACGGCACAGGCAGTGCTCAGCATTCACACGTACACAAGAGTGACAGGCAACCCACTGCAACACTCAGGATTCATTCCTTCCTCCCCTGACTGTCCCCTCTTGCTAAGCACTTTCTAGACATCATCTTGTATACAAAGATGTGATCACAGTATAATGCCCTTATTCAGGGGCTATCCACCAGAACATTACTTTTGGTACAATTATTCAAAACAGTGTAATTAAACAGGAATACCATGGCCTACTCACATATTTATCATGTTGTTACATAGATTTTAAATTTATGCCATTCATGTGAAGAGTAAAAAATTCTTTTTACAATCTCAGGCTGCCAGGGTAAAGAATGCTTTAATTTTTTTCTGTTATTTGAAATTATTGGTCCCTCACATTTTAGATAGGAAAATACAGTCTTTAAAATGATGCTTTTCAAACCTTTTTAGATGTATAGATCCATAAAATGGTATAGTGGTATAAATTACTCTGGAGAAAAAAAATTAAATGCACTGTAATAATTTTCCTTCTTCCAGTAGTCTTCCTCCAGTAGTCTACATCCCTATCACTCCTCAGGTCTCTGACTAACACAAACTGGCCTTGCAATTTGTTGAATAGTTTAAATGGTTTTGTGTTGGAGCAAGTGGTTTTCATGTGATGGCAGGATACTCCTTTTATTATCGCCCATGTTCTAGTTCTATGGCATTTTGAAAATCTGTATGGATGTCTAATGATAACTTGTCGACCTATTCCTTCTGATTCCTGCTCACTAAGTCACAGTGGAGTATATTTCATTGTCTTCAAAACCACATTTCTACTGCATTCCTGATGGTCCGATATAGCTGTCCTTTGAGTAATCATGTATTTTCACTCACAGTGAAGATAATATTAATGGTTGCTTATATATTAAATGGTTACCAATTCCCAATAAATATCTGACTTGTCCCAAAGACTGTTTTGAACCTGACCAGTTGTAGTTCATGGAAGTCTATTAGAAGCAGCAGTAAGCTTTGGTCTTTTGTACTTTTTTGCCTGTAACTCTTTCCACCACCCTTTCCAGCCCTGGCACACCAGAAAAACATGGCATTGAGCACTCTGCTAAGTTGCAGAAACAGGCCTTCGGTAGCATTTCTCCTAACTTCCAAAATGATTTGCCATATATCTATAAGGGTTTGATTTTTGACAACTTTCATTTACAAATCTTTAGCAGTTTTAACTCAGTTTAACAGTGGTGAGTGGCTGTTGTTTTATGGCAGTAAGACATGGCTCAATTTCTATTTTATAGTAAATTGCATAGACCAGCTATGAATACACTGAGGTCCATTATCTTAAATGGTACTGTTTGGCACTCCATTTCTGCCCAAATATTTAATTTCTTTATCCATAACAGTTCCAAGAAGTCAGTCAGTTCCCAGAAGTCTACCGAGAACCCTGTAATAATGAGGCTGTTTGTATAATTTGCAGTGGAAAGGTTATTTCCTATTTTTTTTCCGAGGTCTGTTGGGAATGGCTTGCATTTTCATTGTTTCCTTTTGCTATTTGGACTGCATATAATTTAACTGCAATTAAATCAAATGGCAACTGCAATTTAATTTAGCTGTAATTGCAATTAATTCTATGATCTCTGAAAGACTTGGTCAAAGTTTTGTATATGGCCCTTCTGGGTTTCCAGAGACAGGCTTTGATTCTAGATTGGTCTTGCATATCCTTGGGGGTGGAAAAAAGGAGTTATTGGTGAACTAGGCATTATGACCCAACCTGTTGCGGTGTGCCATGGCCAGTGCCACGGCCAGCAAGACCAAGTGGACCAGCAACTCCAGTGGTTTGATACCCACAAAGCCCAAGAGCCCTAAAGTTAGGGTGAGTACCCAGAGGGCTGTGCAGGATATGTAGATCATATCCCCATAACTGGCCACCGCCATCTCCTCCCCTTCTCCTCTGTATTTGGTTTCCCCTCTAGAAAGTTCTCTGTTACTCGATCTCTCATTGGCCCATGTCAATCCTCCCCACCTACCCCTGTTACCATTGGTTCTGTACCCTATTCCCCTCCTCTGTAACGCCCCGTTGCAGTTATCCCATTGGTTGTTATGTGCTTTCCCCTCACATTTTGTAGGTCTATAACACCCCACGTCACAGTCATTTTTTGCTTCTTCATGCCCCACCCTAGATTTCTGTTAGACCCTTGTTCAATAAACCCTTTCCTGTTTTTCCACGAAGCAGTCCCTCTGCTTCCTTTCCGCCTCCTCCGCGTGCCCTTACCACTGCTGGGTCGGGAGAACCCGTGTTGGAGCTTCGCCGACCCTCACGCGCCCTGCGAGCAGCCTCCTTCTTCCCCTCCCATGCGGGCGGGTGCCCGGCGCTTGTGGTCACCTCGCTAGCTGGGCAGAGAGCGCCGCGGCACCAACGCAATCTATGTGTGCCACCATATACACTCAAATCATCCTGATATTTCCAGCAATCTTGAAAGACAGGGTTTATCCTTGTTGTCAGACCATTTGGGGAGAATGATGCACATGAATACTTGTAAATCTTTATTTTTCAGATTTTTTAACCAATTATTTTCTTTTCGCTGTCTTGTGTCTCACTCATAATTCTTTTAACAACACGAAAATTAGAGGGAAACCACAGAAAAAAGTGGAAACAAGAACATATGACCAAGAATGAATGAGGGAGAAGCACAGCCCAGGAAAATAAAATCAAGAGGAATACACAAAATGAGTTACAGATGGCAAGGAACATAAAAGCCTTCAAGAAAAAGTTCACTGATTGCATCAGAAACAATTCTATATTTTTACTGAATATAAGAGAAAAAAATAGAAAAAATATGTGCACCATATACTTTGGAAGAACAACAAATAACATATAACACAGATAAGACCGAAATAGTGACATTTCCATTCCTTTTTTAGAATGACACAATGGGTGATAAAGGAGAGAGGAACATGGACCAGAATAAGGAAAGGACATCTTAAAAGTATGAAGGCAAGATAGATATTTTCAATATAGCTGGATCTGACAAAGCTCACCCTAAAGAATTTCAGGAACTGGTGAAAGACATCCCTAACAATTCAGAGGACAAAAGTGTCTCTGAGAAACAGAGAACACCAAAGCAGCACCAGCAGTGTCTAACATAACATTCTAATATGTATTAATCAAGTTTTTACCAGTGCTTAGGAAAATTCCAGCAAGAAATCCTTAAATTATTGGTTACTATGACTGATAAGACAATAGGCTAATAAAAAGCAATAATAAAACAATGATAAAATATATTATGCCAGGTAAATTTGGTATACTTATTAGGATTACTGGCCTAGATGATAAGGACAAAGATGCAGATGTGACATTTATGTTATCTACCGAAGCTTTTTCACATACCTGCATGATATTCTCACATCAGGAAAATACAATTCAAAGGAAATGTCAGTGTGTGAATACCTGATTTTAAAACACACTCGCATCCTAAGTCAGAATTTTCAGTCTCAAGATGGGATTTGGAGGGATCTGCAGTGAATCCAGTGCTAGTCAGTATTTTCAATAGTGATTTAAAGTGAAATAAAATTATATTTAAAATATTTAGTCCAATCCCCTGCTGAAAAGGATTGTTGGCATCTCAGATATCAAGTCAGAACCTTTGAGAATCACAGAAACAATTATAGGAAAATTTAAATTGAAAGGGAACTCAAGAGACCATTAGTCTAACTTTCTGCACAAAGGATAAGACCAGGTTTCTCAAAAAGGTTTCCAAGACCTGACTGGCCAAAAACAAGTATGGAGACAGCAAAAACTGCAGTTACAACCTACAAAAGGCGATCTGTTTCACTGTCCTCACTGTGAAAAAGTTTCCCTTGTATTCAGGCTGAAAGGTTTTCTTATTTCCACTCAAATCCATAGTCTGTCATCCTCCCATCTCTGTGAAGATTCTGACTCTTGTCTTCTTGATGACCTCCTCATTGGTGTTGAGGGGGACCTGTCAGGTTTCCACAGTACATTTAAATGTAGTTCTCCTTCCCCTCAATCCACACACAAATAATAAGAAAAATGTAATATAAAGGTAAGTGTTTAGATCTGGGAAGAAACAGTTAAATACACAAATACAAAATGGGAAATAATTGGTGAAGCACCAGTAGTTCAAATACTGACAGGCTCTTGCACTATCTTAATATATATATTACATGTAACACATTCATTTGCTGTGCTTGGCACTTGTGAAGCTTTAGTTGGATGCATCCCAGAGTCCAGTCCTGGGAAAACAAAGAAATAAGAGAGATGGAGAAGACAATAGTGGAAATAACTTTGGATTTGGAAATTTGGTGACATACATTGTTAGGAAAGATAAAGACATTTTTTCTCTCTGGAGAGAGAGAGAGAAGGGGATGAAAGAGAGAACTGTAAAAAAGAACGTGGAAACAGAATTCCAGTCACTCAATAGGTAAAAGTCTTTCTTCCCGTACTAAGGAGAGGAAAGAGAGCAAAGATCCCCTGTGCTCACTGTGACCATGTCAAATAGAAATATTTGCAGTCAAAAAATATTAGCTCAGGGAGTAGGAAAAAACCTCTAACTACAATAATAATCAAGTGATAAATTAGGCTGCAAAGCAAGGCCACAGATTCTACATCACTACAGCCTTTCAACTAAGGTAGATAAATATTGTCAGCTCTGTGTCAGGTCAGAGAGGAGAAACAGATGATGTCTCAAAGTCTTTTCTATTCAAAGACAGAAAATTTCTTAACAAGTTTGATTTATGCCTCAGATAAACCCCTATTCTAAATAAAATCTAAGCAACAACACTGCCTTATGAAACATTTGTGAGGTCTTAAGGTCGTTAAAGGGAGCCAAAGAAACATTGGCTGTGAAAGTTGCAGTATGATGCTCATACAATGTGAATTTCCAGTGCATTTTTCCTTAGAATTTCATTTCAGTTCACAGCATCCAGTGGCATTGTTTTCTTGTTAACAGAACTTTAATTTGGCTTTGACTGAGTCTTCTTTTGCCTTATCTTATCTAACCTAGATTATTCATTGATATTCAACAGTTTATCCATCATTTAGGGTTTTGGGGGTTGTAGAATGTTGCTGTATTATTCTATTTTCTTTTACATCTGGTGCTACTCAAAGCTTTCCAAAGCCTTATGCTTTCTTGTTTATTCGGAGGGTTGGTTTTCTGTTTTAAGTGCACTTGCATAACATTCATATAAAAAATTCTTATTCTTTGCATCATAAGCTTCTTAAGTAAGAAAATTTTTCTTTTCTTTCCAAGCTTGTAAGCTTTGCTAGGTCTTTTATCACAGTTTATTCATGTGACTTTGCATAAAAATTTGTATTTGTATTTCTGCAGACATCTACAGCATGGCACAGATGATGCTTGTTCATGAAGTACTTGCACTTAGGTGATACATCCCCTGTCCCAGTGAACTGGAATGCCAAACTCTGCAAGAATATCACTGAAACATTCTCCAGTTCCAAAACACCATACATATGTTAAACTTCCTGACCAAAGACAAATGAGAGACAGAATAATCAAGTAGGAACACAGAATGGAGGAACAGTTAGGGCAAGAACATCCTAGGAGTACCACCTGCAGTTCCCCCCAGCAGTTCCACCTGGAATTACTCAAACAACTGGCCAGTCACACTCCAGGGCCCAAAGTGCACTCCACCAACCAGAGCAACATTTACTACTTGAAAAACCTCTTCCTACAGCTTAGCTTGGCTTACAAAGTTTGTATACTTTATTTCTTAATACTCACACAGAAGTTCAACTTTTATCTTTTTTTTTCCTGTGATAACCTTAATGATGTCATTTTAGATGCTTTGTCACAGTATCTGAAAACATATCTTTTCCAACGCATTTCTGGCAAGGAGAAAAAGTGTTTTGGAGTACAGTTAAGGTCCCACATGAGACCTCATCTGCTACCAGAACATGAAGTTTCTCTGGAAGCACAAAACCCTCTCCATCCATTAAAGCAAGATGCAACTGCTTTTATAGAACTATGTTAAAGTGAGCCCTTCCCTTACTATAAGCTAAAGACTAATTGCTACACACGTAATAATCTTTCACATTTATCTGCTATATTCTTCTGGGGAATGGTAGAAAAAAAAGGTAATCTTCATGTATTTTATTTGTTAGGTAATAACCTAGGTATTGTCAGGTAATAACCTGAGTTTCTGATAACTGTATCTGCAGAAAGTTAGTTCACTTTACTTTTGGAAACAATGTCCAATGTCCGACTATAAAATGATATAGTAAAAAAAAAAGTGTATTTGGGGGCTTTATTCCTTGTCCTAAGTGTACTATTCTCTCTCATCAGGCTCTTCCTGAAAGGAATTATCTGAATGTTGACATTATCTGACGACAGCAACTGTTTTCATCATCCTTGGATGCCTTTTCTAGGGTCCAACCTGAACTTTGCCTCAATAGTGGGTACTCCTAAGCTACTTTGGAGCACAATAAACATAACTAAAAAAATAAGCTTTAAGTATAGCTTTAGCAAATAAAAAGGCATAGAAACTCTCAGAAAGAACTGAACTATTAGAAAAAACAAAACACAAGCAAATAAAAAAAAGAAAAAGCAGCATCTACATGTTGTAAAAAAGAGCATCTGAGAAGTTCACATGGACAGGAAGAAAAGAGCAAAGAGGCAGAAGTACTGCTTTATCACCCCTTAAGCCTGACAGCAATTAATTTCAATCATTCTGAGAAATCAGGAGGACTTCAAAATAGTATGGCTTCTCTTACTTCCCCTCTATATTAGATGATGTATAACAAGAATATATCCCTTACCCTGTCAAGGTTTACTACCAACTAGAAAATGACAGAGACACAAGCACTTTGAGTGATTAAGAGAAATGTAGAGTAACAAGTGAGACAGTGGAAGAGAGTTGCTGTTTCATGAACTTCGCTGCTAAAAAGTAAAGTATCTATGAGATGCACATTTTCTAGCAGAACAATAGAAAAAATAAAACAAAAAAAAAGGCATGACAAACTGTAATCTGTAATATAGGTTATCTTTGGAATATGGCTGAATATGAGCCACTGTCTTTTAATTAAGGTTTAGAGCACAACTCGTAGGCAATGTTGAGTAAAATAAATACCAGTAATTTTAACAAGGCAGTATTGAAGTGCAAAAGTAATAAATATCCCTTAAAATATTTTTTCTTCTTTGAGGAAATTTAAGCAACTATGAAAATTCATAAACTATCACATTTAATAGAAATCAGCATGTTATTTCATGAACACTAGACCCAGCAAAGTCTGTCTTCCTACAGGTTGTATATTTCCTACCCAGGTCATCACTTTCTACCCTCAGCACCAAACTACACCTCCATTCTTCTACAAAACTATAGGTGTGAAATTAGAGACTCCCATCCCTGTTTCAACAAAGCTTTGCAAAACGGACTAAAGAGTCCACCTGTTTCTAGGATCAGAAAAGCAGCAAAATTACATAAGCTGATTTCCTAGAAGAAAGAGTATCTAATTGAGAAGGTTCCTGGACTCTCACCCTTTATTGCTGTCTTCCTCCGTGAGTGACTGCAGTAAATCAAATATGCACCTTGACCAGTACGGGAAGTAAGGCATGCACAGCACAATTATCAGTCCAGGGCTCAGCCTGGATCCTGCTGAACTTTGCTGGGTTGGGAGCCAGGAGCTGGTCTTATAGGAATGCCCTTGCTGCTCCTGCAGCCCAACAGTCCTTGCCAACCACTGTCTTTTTTTCTAAACCACTGCCTTGTTGGCATACACATTCCTTATAGATTCTTACCACTGTCAGACAAAAATTGTGGTTTAGTATATCACTATAGTTTTAGTTAACTCCTTTGACTTCAGGGCCAAAATTTTAAAGTAGTACTATTACACCTCTATTAAAACCCCTTTTGAAAGATTTAGTGACACATTAATTTTAATTTTTTTTTTTAATAAAATTAGCCTACTCTTTTAGAAGATCAATATCATCTGCAGTTCCTAAATTTCCGAAGTATTTTGAAAGATTCAATAGATTTCAAGCAAAGGTGTTGCCACAATGAATCTATACATATTATGATTTTGAGCCCATGAATCTTGGCTACATGGATTAAAAAAATGGCTACTGAGGAATTAATAACCAGCTGTACTTTCTTATGGCATTGTAAAGCTAAAGACGATATTAAGATCAGATGGCTAAAATCCACAGAAAAAACACTAAATCACACATTACTTATGACTGAATTCATCCTGTCCCTGTTGTATCTACAGCCACATAAACAAAGGCTAAAAGGACCAATCTGCCTTCCCACAAAGTTTCTGGAGCTGGGAATTTGCTTTCATCAGATATGTGAGCAACAGGTACAGGGGAGTGGACCCTTCCAAGACAGAAAAAACACAGATGGTCACAGCCAACGACAAGCAAGTAACTATCAGCCTGCTAACTCCTCAATACTGAGCACTCTTCATAATTTTCTTTAAAGACACGGTATTTGTAGCTTTTACCATAGGAAAGGAAGAATAAAAGTTCTTGTGCACATTTTCAGCAAAGCAAAACCACAGAATGGTCCAGACCTGATTTTATTGCAGCCAAGCATCTAACATGACCAGAAATATTGCAGCCAAATCAAAATCTCAAGGGATTGCAGCTCGATATACTGTCGTCACGAAGCTGTGGGTGTGAGAAGTGTGTGGCACACTAAGATGGAAATCACACAGGTAGAAAACACATTTCATGGAAAAGATTTGTCAGGGCAGATTAAGATAGCTGGTTTTGACATTAAAAAGTAGGATTTAAGTTGCAAGGCCCCACATGAATTCAGAATAAATTTTTCCTTTCTATGATACAACAGTGAGAAAACTTCCTTTCTTTTACAGTCTTACAGTTGCACTATCTTGGGAATGACATTCAGTCTTTCTAGATAAACATTATTGAACAATATTCAAGTTTTGTTAGTTTTATTTTGTTCAATAAAGATTTCCTGCAAAAGTCTAGAGCATTTTCAAATCTTCAACATTAAGTATGAGCAATCTTTAGATTACCATTACTTCTACAGTGAGTTTATGCCAGCTGTTTTTAGCTGGAGAACAGATTGCCATAAAGTCTCCCACAATGCTCTGAATCTTGAAAGTGAGCAGAAGGTAATCATTCTCCCCTGTCCTTTCTATTCCCAGAGAAAAGCTGGAGACAAGGGGAAATAGGAAAAAAAGAACTGCAGTAAGGAGAGGAAAAAAATCTGCATGTAGCTATCAAAAGGAGAAGGGAGAAATCAAGAAGAGGCATTTGTCCAGTAAAAGAAAGGATTCCTATGTAACTGATACTGGGTAAAATGACTATAGGGGAAAAAAAGGTACTAAGTTATTAGCTTTATCAAAAAAAATTCAGTTTCCAATTTGAAGGAAATTCTTCAAGAAAATGCCTACATTGTACATGACAATTCAGTGGACAGGTGCCCACCATCACCAATGGGATCAAATTAGTTTTAGAAATACTAGTCTTTTAAGAAGGAAGACCACTCCTACTAATGTGGATTTATTTACACACACACACAGACACACACACACACAGTTCCCAAACAGGTCCATATAGGGCTCGAAGTGCCTGAGCTACAGGCCACAGTATGTGAGTCAGCTCACACAGGATGGCCACTGCAGACATATCAGGCTAACTCATCCTGTCCTCACGGCTTTGCTACTCACAAACCTCAGCAAAATAGAAAGCACCAACTTGTGTCTTGTCCAGTCGTGATTTAGGAATGGCACTCCCCAATTTAGTGCCGCTCCCTTCCCCCCCTTCCTCCCAGACTCCACCAAACCAGATGCTAGTCTCTTGCTCCTCCCCTACTCCCCTTCCCCTTTCCCTTCCTGCTTTGGGGATGGAGTTGAGAATTGGAGGCACAGAAAGGTATTACAAGTTGAGATAAGAACAACTAATTTACTGGAAACTGCAATGAGATAAGAAAATGAACAGTAACAGCTGCAATATTAATCAAAAAATGCATAAATCAAAGAAACAATTTACACATAAAACCCACGACAAAAACAAACCGGCTCCTCCCCACCATACCATGCTTTCTTCTGACCAGAAAAGGAATGCCTTCCTTCCAGGAAGCCAGAGAAAGTGTCCCTTTCCCCCATCACTTAGGATGGCATAGAATAACATTATGGTCTTGGCTATGTCCACATGTTACAACACACTACAACCTAGGACAAATTGTAAATTGAAATTAGAATTCCTGGTCTCAAGTGATCTGGTGGGCTCAGCCTCCCTGTCAGCTGGAACAAAAGTTGGGCACCACCACACCCAGCTGCTGTAAAAAAAAATTAACTCTGTCCTGGCCAGAACTAGGACACCAACAAAACAAGCTCCCTCAGTGGCAGGAAGCACTTAAACTAGAATAACAAGAGCAGGGCACACAGACAGGAGAAGAAAAAGCGCCTTGAGGTACGGGGACAAAAAAGAGCCATAATAAAGCTTTCTATATTTTGTAAAATCAAAGTGTAACAATCCATTGATATCACTGATTGTTTGGAGTTAAATCAAAACTTACATTACAGCATGGAGTTTTCATTAGGTGTCCACATTTCTGTTCCACTAGGAAGGGTGAATCTGCATTATTAATCCTGAAATTATAGCTCAAATATTAGTCTTGTCACTCTCTTAACACTATGCTTGTCACTCTCTTCAGACCTGAAGCACTAATTTTCCACATCAAAAATTTAGTAGATGATGCATTACTGGAAAAGATGAAAGAATAACTTGCATTAAAGAAAACAATATTTTAATAAGCTTTTAATGTTAATTAGTCAAGAGTACTTTTAAGCTGTCATATAAGATCTGTATCTGCTTACTCTCTGAGTAACTGGGGTTTGTTGTTCATTGTTGTTAAAGAAACAGAAAAAAAATCTATAATTCTCTTACTAAAAGTAGCAAGTTTTAGCACACATATATGGGACACTCCCAACTTTAAACCCCCAAATTTCCTTCATAAGTATACCTTTAATCATGTAAACCAACTGTATCCAGAATAATAACATAGCTTAGAATTACTGTGGGTAATAATGACAAATTGTTCTTCTTATTTGAGGCCTTTTGACTATTGTAATAATCCAGAAAGCTGGGTGTTTTTCCATGCTGACTGAGAAACCTTGATTAAGGTGGAAGGATAGGTCAAAAAGGTAAAACTGATGGGTGCTTTCCTTCATTTTCAATCCATACACATAATTTCATGACTTAATGGCCACATGCCATACACTTAGAATCAGCACAGCCTTAGTACTGTTCAGAAAGGATCTGATCTGCAAATATAATAGATGCAGTTGTCATAGGCATAGCATTAGCTAGAAATACTGAACTGTAAAATGTAGAACTTTACTGTACATGTTCCAAGAAAAATCCAAAAATCAATGTAAAATATCCAATAAAATTGTTTTTAGGTTATAATATTTTTCACAGCAGAATGAAAACAAAACAAAAACATTCAGCCAATTACTCCTGTGAATTATCATCTGCAGAAAATAAATGGTAAGGAGTCCCCATCATAGGAAAAATTGGCTGGATCTTTTTAAAAGGTGTCGAAAGAGAATGACAAGAGCTTGCTTTGTTTTTTACAGTTCTAGCTGTATCACCCAAGTTTTGCAGCCTCCCTCCATGCCCCATCAATGAATGTTGTTTAATTTAGTCCATTTAAAAGGTAGGTTGAGCCATTTTCATATTGACTTATATAAAGCCATTTTCCTGTTTTATTAGTCACATTAGCATTCTATTGCCCTTTAAATGTCACAAGTTCAAGAGCATAGCTGTACATATCCTGGAAATATTCCTGTTTTATGTAATAAAGCAGAAAGCTACAATTTCCTGGGACAGATAAGGTGACCAAAAAAACCCAGAGAAACAAACAGGGCATAATAGTGCAGAGTAAAACAACAACCGGTATGACAAGATTGTTTTCAAGTGAAGGAAGAGCAGGAGAGTTACAGAAAGCACAGATTTAGAAAGGCTTGCTTGCATTGTCTCTATCAAAACATGTGAAACAGCTGATGAACCCACCATTTGCTGTAACTCACAGAAAAGAAGAAAAATGGCACTGCACTCACCCCCTGACATATTCCTTAATCTTTTAGGGACCTTTGAAAAGCCACATCGTACATTGCAAATACTCTCATTTATTAGTGTTGTTTTATTTGAAAGCAGAAACCTGCAAAATTTCCTAGCTGTATGGTATCTTCTTTAATAAACCTCTTAATAAATAAACCTTCTCTAATAAACCTATCTTCAGGTTTATCAAGGGCAACATGAAAACCCCAGACTGGTTGGAAGGAGTTACTGGAAATCAAATGAATTTTGAAGTCTGCAGGACCTGACCTACCATCTTCTGTTAAAGGCAGGTTAGTGCTTAGAACAGGGTGCACATGTCTTGAAAATATCACCTGAGTCACCAAGTCCAGTTACCCACAGATGAAAGCAAAGTACAACAATTTCTTCCCGAACTGCCATAAAAACACCTTCCCTACATGTTACCAGAACCCACTCTACACTACCCACCACCTCCTGGCAAATACAAGGCTCAGTATTCTGGCTTTTAAATGTCTACTGCAATGTGCCACAAGACCTAACTTCCTTTCTGTTGCCAAGTGTCACAGGTCCCCACAACTGCAAATAATTTGGTAGATAAATTGGCTTACGAGGAAAGTGTGCCACATGGTACAAAGGAGAGCAAACTCTTCCTCTCCTCTGCCTTCCCTTCACTCCAGAAATCCTTGCCAAGCTCATTAAGGAGAAAACAACATACACCCACAAGGATGCACATGACATGAGGACTTACACATCTACATAGCCACTCAGCAGGTATATTTTTAAGCTTTGTGCATATCATGTTTTAACCCCAGCTGTCAACTAAGCACCACGCAGCCACTCACTCACTGCTCCATCCTGCTGGTGGGGGAGAGAATCAGAAGAGTGAAGTGAGAAAATTTGTGGACTGAGATAAAGGCAGCTTAGTAGGTAAAGCAAAAGCTGCATGCACACAAGCAAGGCAAAACAAGGAATTCATTCACCACTTTCCATGGGCAGGCAGGTATTTATCCACCCCCTTGAGAGCAGGGCTCCATCACATGTAGCAGTGACTTGGGAAGACATACTCTGTGACTCCAACATGTACCCCTTTCCTACTTCTTTCCCAGATTTATATGCAGAGCATAATGCTATATAGTATGGGATACCCCTATGGTCAGTAGGGGTTAGGTGTCCCAGCTGTGTCTCCTCACAACTCCTTGTGCACCTCCAGCCCACTCACTGGTTGGGTGGGATGAGAAGAAGAAAAGGCCTTGTCTTTGCATAAGCCCTGCTCAGCAATAACAAAAACATCCCTGTGTTATCAGCACCATTTTCAGCACAAATTCAAACCATATCCTCATACCAGCACTGTGAAGAAAATTATCTCTACCCCAGCCAAATCCAGTACATTACAACCGTGCCACGACACGTGACCCAAGTCCACACCAACAAATACCTGGAAGTTTCAGTGCTCTGCATGGTCCATTGTGCAGGGTGTCACAGAGTCCAGTGGTTCCCTGGTGGCTAGAGCTCCCCGCAGGGGTCTGTTGGGGCAGGGCTTAGTCCTGTGATGCAGCCCCTCATCCAGTAAAGACAGGATTCCTGGTACGCTTGGTCTTGTCAAGAGCCCTGAGAGCCAAAACCTCAAAGGCAGCACTGGTGCAGCCTCTGTGTTGACCAAACAGGGCTGTACACAGGGACCTTCTGCTGTGGAAACTTCACCTGGCAGCTCTCCAAGAGGTGGGAGGCAAAGGGGATAAAGGAATGAGGAGAACTGTCACATTACAGGTGTTCGGACGTCCTACACCTGTAGATGAAGCTGCCTGCTCCAGCACAACCTATGTAGTATCTGCTATCAGGTTCAGAGGGAAACAAGCAAGTCACTGACAGTCTGAAGATCCACTTATGGCTCTGGCAGCACTGGAAAGCCAGCAAAGTAAAGGGCAGTACCTCCTGCTCCCAGCAATAACAATATCTACTCAAATGAAATAGGAGTTTGTAGTACTTGCTTAGTATTCCTATCTGGTCTTCCAGCTGGCAGGTTGTCACCACATTCCTGAGGGCCTCAGAAGGGCCCCAGAAGGCATCACGAGGGACCCAGTTGCGTGGCACTGCCCAGATGCTATGAGACACCGCCAAGATTTTATGCCCAGCAAAGTTCTACATATGAAAACAGGGAAAAAAGGAACTCATCTGTCGTTGCTGCTGAAGGCCGTCGACACCAGCTGCCCATGTAGAAGCGACCTTGGTGCACAATACACAAGATGAGTGATGCTTACACAGAAAGCTGTTGATAAGAAAGCAAAGGCTGCAGACAGCTACATAAGAATGCTGAGGCACAGAGATCTTTGCCTGACAAAGCCAACTTAGCACTCCCCAGAAGGATGAGTAAGAAAGTCACTTAGGAAAAGGGTTTTGTTTAACCCAGCAGGTGCTGAAACCACCATGTCTAAATTTGGCCCTGGGAACAACAGCCTCAACATTGTATTTAAGCAGTCAAGTGAGCAAACAATCTGGAATCTATTGAATATCATCTTGTCACAATAAATGATGGAGTAGTTCAAGGCTGAGAAACACAACTGCCAGTCATGTCTTCTGTTTTAGACTATCCTGATCCATTCTTGGTTTATATATAGCACAGAGCACCCTAATGACTCCAGCACAATTCTGAACCAAGACTTGAGCTCAGCTCTTTTACATATGCTTTCTCCCTATGAATGTTTCAACTCCAACACAGCAAAAAATGTGATGAAAATGTCTTCTAAGACATTACGAATATTTTCATGCACGGTGCCCATTGAAAAGTTGACTCTCTTTCCTTGAAGCTGCTCCTCCCTTGAAGTCTGTGAGGTCTGCAACCAGAGTATTGAAAATGTGCTCCAAGGAGCTGTTAAAACCACTCATCAGATACAGTACAGTAACTCTGGTTAAAGTTGACCGTGCTTCAGGATCAGAGAGCCCTCACAATTCATCCTCTGTGATAGACACAGATTGATTTCTTTGAAACAGAAACTCCTTGCTTTGAGTTAACACACAAATCCCACACCTTTCATAGAATCATAGAATTGTTTAGGTTGGAAAAGACCTCTAAAAAATTATCAAGTCCAAATGTAAACCTAGCACTCCCAAGTTCACTACTAACCTGTGTCTCTAAATGCCACACCTACACAATTTTAAATCCCTCCAGAGATGGTGACTCCAACATGTCCCTGGGTAGCCTGTTATAATGCTAGACAAGCCTTTTGGTGAGGAAACTGGGCCTAATCCCCTGGTTGTTCTGCACATGCTCCATGATGGCCCTCAAGATATCTGCTCCATGACCTTCCTTGGCACCAAGGTCAGGCTGACAGGCCTATAGCTCCCCAGATCCTCCTTCTGGCCCTCCTTTTAGATGGAAATCACATTTGCTAACTTCCAGTCAACTGGGACCTCCCTGGTTAGTAAGGACTGCTGGTAAATGACTGAAAATGGCTCATTACATCCTAGAGCGTCTTCGTGCAAGCTGTGTTGATATTTCTGCTCTCCTTTTTCTTTCAAAATCCAGGGAGATTAATTTAGGCAGAACAACATTCAAGTATTTTTCCAAGCTAGAGAAATCATTTATCATTTATGCTGCATAACATGCTATGCAATGTCCACCATCAAGTTCCCGAAAGATATTGTTCAACTTACCTACTTGTGCATTCTCAGGAGAAGAGGATGAAACATTTCTGACAAAACCTTTTATCTCCCTCATTTACAGTAAACATGATTCTTCTTTTTTGAGATAAAAAAGCTATTTTAAGTTCTTCAGTGCTGAAGTACTCTAGGAAAGCCAACAATAAAGGATATACTTGAGTCTTCTGTATTTTCAAAAAGTTGTATTTGAATAACACTCAGATTACTCATGATGTCTTAGTTCAGTCACGTTTTCCTGAATTTTTGCTTTTGTTGGTCTGTTCTTATAAAGAAAAAGGTTGAAACTATGGAAGTTTCCAATATTTGTATTCTACTGCAGTAATGCAGAAATGGTCCTATGAACTCAGGGTAGATATTCCTCTGGTCCACACGGCTGGGAAAGAAGGTAAAATCAGACAAAGCATGGCTAGGTGTTCCCTAAAGCATGTCCCCAGACCCCCAGAATTAGGAAAGAGGGAAGAAAGAAGGAATATCCTTTCTGGAGATAAATATTTTCAGCTCTCAAGTTGTGTAAAAATATCATACCCAAGTATAAACAGTGTGATTACTATGTCTGCCTGTCTTCTTTAATACATTTTGATCTTCATTTTCTGTTCTACTTAATGGTGACTTTTACCATTCCCTATCCTCTTCCTGCAAGGAAATCAAGGTCACTTTTAATCCTCGTTGTTCAATACCTGTTCTGAGCTGTTCCCAAGAAATAGAAGACTTTTGCAGAGACTTCTAGGTTTCTGTGCCAGTACCAACCCTACCTCAGAATCAGCTTCCTAACCTGCTTCTTCCTATGGGCCAGATCAAACTTTGGAATAATTTCAGAGTTTCAGGACTGTCTCTAAATGCATCTCTTTCTCCCCCATTCTTCTCCATCCCTTCACCCAGCATTAGCTCCTTATGCAAGGAGAAGCTTGGAAAGAAGACTAAATTAGGGAAAAAGCTTTCTCTGGTCCTTACCTCCCTTACTTGCCAAGCAAAGAAAGAAAGGCTGGTGCTCCAAACATAATACCTGACTACCTATCAGATGTGAAGAGTACCAAAGAGCCTGGCAAAAACATAGTAATTCAACATGAACCCAAGGAGTGGGTTACTTTTGTTATCTAGACTTTCGCAATTGAAAGTCATCACCAAAATAAAAGCTCATCTTCAAAACTTTCATTACTTCTCACTCAGAAAATTTAAAAAGCGAGTCAGGAACCCATTCTCTTCTATCTACTTGATATTATCTATTCAGAAGTGTAACAAAAAACACTCACTGTTACTGGAAACACTAGAAGATCTCAATGTGTCTGTTTCCACACCACCACTGCCAGATTCTGCAGCAGTGGCACCACCCTTTCCTTCTGAAGAACAAGAGCATAATCCCTGAACTGCATGTGCTCTTTGACTTTTGTGGCTCCCAGGGACTTTGAAGGGATTTAGATTCCTACAGCCCATGACAGAGCGCAAGGCTGGAACACAGCATTAGAAGCAGTAAGCCATCACCATTTCACAGCACAGCTGGAGCAGGCTGCTGTGAGGAGAAGGCAGCAATTTCATTGCCTGTTCTTTACCCTACAAGAATCACATTCAATCTTCCAAAAAGGAAGACAGAAGAGCCTACACATGACCCTAATATTTTCCAGCTGGACATGACGGTGAATAGAAATGTCAAAGTAAAATCTACTTTTCCTGTAGCTGAGCAATAAAGACACTTATGCATCACAACCTGGAGCTGAAGACATGATTTTCCTGGAACGGGATATTTTGCTGATCTGAATCTCTCCTCTGGAATCAGCAACATTTCTGCTAATAAGAGACAGACCCAGACTGAGTCTTGTGTCACCATTGGGGTAGACTGGGAGATGAGAAAAAAGGCAGGGGAAAAAATCTCAGCTTTTAAAAACCAAGCTCTAATCTGAATCTTCTGTGTTTATGAAAAGAGCAAGTGAAAGCTGATGCGCCCACTAAGAAGGCAAACATTGTCATCACTGACCTTAGTGGGTGATTTGTGCGTGCCTGTTGCAACACAGCCCTCTATACTGCTCACTGGCAGGAGAAAGACCATGCATCATCATCTGGCAGCTTTAGTGGAACTTTAAAGGCTATAAGGGAGAACTTCATGGGGAAGGAGGGGGAATTTGCCCCCCTCCCCTGCCTTGCTCAGAAACTAGGAGGTGCAGCCGCAGGAGCTGGCTCTAATTGGTAATGGAATGTCTAGATATAAATAGGTCCTGTGTACACCCCTGTCCTTGAATGGATGTAATGTCGGCTGTGATCATGGGCTTATTATGCCAAACGTATCGAGATGGCCTGCAAAACAGGGTGTTTTGCTTTACTGACACAACATGAGGAGACTGCTTGTTCTTCAATAACAGTGGCCTGCTACTCGGAATCTACAGTCCTCAGGCAGAGTCAGAACGTGTCTCCTCATTTGCACATGGCAAAGCAACTAGGAAGACAGATAATTAACACCTCCCTGCCTCCTCATACCTCCTGCAGAGAAAGTCCCAAGCAGGACTCCTACAACACTGAGTGAGCACCACACAAGCAGGGCTGCGGTGAGTTTACAATCAGTGATTGTTCCCTGACACGATGACTTTGGGGGAAGGGTCTATCATCCACATAGTAAGTTACACAAATCCTGCCAGCAACAGCCAGCACCTTGATTGTTTCCCATGGCTGAAGGCATAAAAAGAACAAAGCTTGCATCCACTGTGCCCTGAGCATAGAGTAATGAAGAAATGCGTCAATAGGATCATACATGCTCACTGTTGCTGCGGTTACAAGCTCTCCAAAATATTGCCATACATTTGCCTCTTTGCAGAGACCACTTGGTAGGTTTCTCAAAGCTCAGGAAATGTTTAATGTCAGAAGCCTTGGGCATATGTAGGAATTCCTTTAAAGTCTTTTATGAAAGAATATAAAAGGTGGAAAAAAAGCAAGTTTACCTTTGAAAATTGTTTTCTGACTTTGTAGGAAAGTATTTTCTTGTAGGCTTTACTAAACACAATATTGACTAAGAGTCATGCCATGTGTATCTGTGAAGCAGAGTATGACAGCAGACACAAAATAATGTTGTAAAGAAATATTTTTGTATATAAATTGCTAATTTTCATGACTGGCATACAAAAGGTAAAGGCAATAAAGAAGGGTGGAGGAGAAGTTGATATAAAATAGGGTTTTTTTGAGTATTTGGTATGCCTAATTAAAAAGATTCCAACATCAGAGAGATGTGTAAAATTAACAGCAAGAGAAAATTGTCTCCATTTTCCTAATGACACCAGACTGCTTGAAATATAGAGGTCAGTTATAAGTGACAGACACTTATTTCTTTTAGTATGATAAGATAAACCCCACACCTTTTTAAAATCTACATTTCATAAAGTCAGAACAAATCAAAATGAGCTCTTGCTGTCTTCCATCAGCTTTTCCCAACCCAATACTTCTTCAGGCTCCCTTTTTTCATATATCTGCTTCTTTTTTTCCCATAAGAAATCAAAATTGATAGATTAAAATAGCCCATCTATTTGATTTCTTTAAAAGTAATTGAAGTTTCAAGGAGTCAAGCTAAGGATATAAACACATCTCAAACTCATGACTAGTCTATTTTTTCAATATTAAACCCATATATTTAAAGTCCTTCACATGACTAAACTGTGAATCCAAAATCTTGTTATGCATGGCCCTACACATAAAGGAGCAGAAGGAGATTGAGTGACAATTTCTGTACAAGAGTTCCAAAAGTCTCACTGCACAACACAGTTGTTACTCTTAAAATTCTTTAAAGTGCGTTGCAGCGAAGACAGAAGCTACTGGTCCTTGATGTATCTTATTACTCATTCAACTCATATAAAAATAGACTTTCACAAATCCTTGTGTGAAGTTCATTCAGAGGAATATTTTCACTTGTAGTCACACAAGCATCTTTCTCTTTCCACTCCTTCCATTTTAGGCCTTGATTTTATCAAAAAATTCAGGGGAAACAGAAATCTGACCAGCCCCAGCTACAATTATACCCCAGAATTTAAATGTCAATAGATGCATCTCCAGAACCTGGTTAACAAGAAGCACATTTAAATTCACTAAATTCAGTGGAAGGTTACTTTTAGGTGAGACCAGCCCCTCCAAGTACTAGGGCTGAGTTGTAAGCTAGTTGAAAGACAGAGTTGCCAAACTGTTTCTTTTCATATGACATGAAATTGGATCGTACTACTAAACCTGCATTTGAAACTATGTTACACCTCATGTAAAAGTTGTAATAATTTACTGTTTCACAGAAAAACAGTTAAATTCTCCTAAAACAGCTCTGCAAGATGGATTCAGGGCAATAAGATTTTGAATAAAGGATGATGTCTAGGCCTAAATAACATCCAGCAAAAAAAGAAATGCAGATTGTCCAGACACAAGGAAGACTAGAATGCACAGCTATAGTGCTGCTATAAATAAAACAATCAAAACAGACCCTTCAAAGGCAGTCCTCTCCACAAACAATTGTCTCACTGGGAAAGATGAGATTAAAAATGCAAACAAAAAATGCTACTCCTGTGATGCAAACTCATATAATCTGAATAATACAGTTGTCCAAGAGCCTGTCTAAATCAGAGTCAAATCACAAGCTGGGGAGACATCCATAAAAAATAGAAGATTGTATTTTGAACTACAAGCATGCTATTTGCAGCCAGTGTGTCACACCAGCTTTTAATTTGTGTTGATTACAGCATTGTTTGTGATGCATGCATGATGGAGAACATTTTATTCTGTAAGTCACAAACCTGACATGAAATATTTTATCCTGATTTCTCCAAGATAAAAGTCAAGACTTTCTGCTAGGTCAGTCTTTTACACTGAAAATTCTGCTACCACGAGCTTTTAGAAAAACAAAAAGAACAAGAAACAAAAAAAATCAGACACACAATGACAACAACTAACAAAACCCCCCAAATCTGACCAGTGCTACCGTTCCACAAAATACAGTCACTGAAGAGGCTTTTTGTAGGTTGAGCCCTAACTTAAATCTGACCTCGAATTTTGATTATCTGAAGGCAAGCTTAATATCATATCACACGAAAATGCACTCAAAATTGTCTTATTTTAATTAAATCATTATTCTGCAGAAAGTCCTTAAACAGAAAAAAGGAAAAAGGAAAAAATCTGTGCATGAAAGATGTTAAAAAGTAAATGTTCCAAGGGCAGATTAAAAGTCTGTTCCAAAAACAAGCAAATAACAACATTTTAACTTAAGTAGCTTCACCCAAGTAGCCCTACACTTAGAGAATATTTCAGCTTTTCAGAAAAGATGCCTCATATTGTGAAATTTTGCCCATTATTCAAAAAAGTTGACACCACACAAAGATAGGGCCTGAGAGAATAATTTGCAAAGATGTCAGGCACTAGTGATTTGGATCACCAGCTGGAAAGCTGACCCTCATTAGTGTCCCTCTCTTCACTACTCTGAGCTCTGATAAACTGGTCTGCATGTTTCAGAAATTGTATGAAGGCTTTGTGTCCTCAGGGATAATGCTTTATTCACCCGCAGCTGATTTAAGACCCGTTTATAGACAGATATTTTAATACAGCTACCCCCACCAGAAGAGAAAGAACAACTTTTTGAGATAACTAATGAGATTAAGGAGTGGTAAAGCTTAAAAAGCTTACTTTTCCTGACCTTTCCTGTGAGTCTAAGTGTCTTAATGGATTCACAAACCATGGTAGGTTGGATATAAACACTTAATCCCAGATTCCTTTAAAATCACAAGGGGAAACATTTTCCTAGAAGAATTTACTAATGGTACAAAGAGCAGGGGAAAAGAAAGAAAAGGAATAAGGGAAAAAAAAGGATAGGAAAAGAAAATCATGCAATAGATTGGTAACTCAACTAAGTAATAAGAAGAAATCTGTCTGGTTAAACCATAGGCAGCTATAAAAGCTGCGGGGAAGGGGGACTGATGGAGGGACAAAAGAATTGTACAAAAATGAAGAGGGATGGTACTTTAAAAAGAAAACCAAGTTGGAAATACAGAGTAGTGAATTTCCATATGGACATACTAGGTGCAAATCTGGCTTCCCTGAGATTGAAGGATAACTGAGCAGGTAATTTGATACATAATGCTGAACTAAGGTTTGGAATTACGAGCAAAATGCCATTAATTTTAACAATCTTACACCTGAAACTGAGCTGCAACTATCAGTCCTTCTCTGTAATGGGCATCTAAGAAATACATAGCTCTTTTGGTCCAGAAATAGCTCTCACACAGTTAACCTTGTAGTCCCACCCTGCTCATCAAGCTATTTGACCACCAGAAACCACTCAGTCCAAAGATTGCCTGTCTAGCAGTCTGAATAAGGACTGCTGGTACTTTTTTATAGCAAAAGGTACTGTTCAGGATGAAAGGTTTGTGACATCCTTTTAAAGGGAAAAAAAATAAATATATAAAATTATTATTTAGGATATTAGAATTCTGGTATAGAGTCTGAGTTAATACTATGGCCGTCAATAATGTATATTACTGTAAAGAAAAGGAAATAAAAAAGTAAGAGTGTATATTGAATTGGTGGTTTCCCTATTTGATTTCACTAATTACATTGCCTCATTCTTAATAAGTTTTGTGCACAGTTATAATTGCCAAGTGAAATTAATTCACAGATTTCTTTCACCTCTAGGGTTTACTCCATGTCCTTGCTGACGCAATTATTTTTGTAGTGTGTTGCTTTACTTGCATGGCTATTGCTATATATGTCCCTCGCAAACCACAGACAGCACCATTCTCTATATTATTTAAAAAAAAGTATAATAAAAAGCCTAAAAGTCCTAGAATTGTAGACAAAATGTAGAATTGTAGACAAAATGTCCACATTCAGCTTAATGCTTATAAGGTTTCTTGCAGCAGTAAAATATTTCTGAGGCCTGGCAGGGGTGATTTTTAATACAGAGCCAATTGTTACCAGGAGTTCAATAAAACAGTCAAGATTTCCTTTTCCAAGGCAGGATCATAAAATATGCCAACACTGAATAAGCAGAGATAGAGAGCAGATCAAGGGCTAAATTTCTCAGACAGTACCATACAGTTTGGATGTGTCAGCTCATCTTGGTTGAAAATATAGTCTAGATTTGAAAGACAAAAATTCTCTAACTTGGCAAATTTGCAGGCCCTGATCAGCAATGTCAACTGAAAGCCATCAGCTGGCAATGTGAAAGACAACATTCTGCGTTATATATGTCAAAAGCATCCTTGAGAAATTCTGCTACTAGTAGTAATTCCATAAAACTCGGCAGCTCTGCGTTATGTATCAGGGAGACTGATCTTCCTGAGTATTCCTAAGAACTTAACAAGCATGTGGCTATAGAATGCAATGCTGAATTGGGAGCTTCCTGACCTACACAGACCTCTACTTCCCTGCTGAAAAAACTTTCTGTCAGTCAACAGATCTCCTGAAACTTCCCTTGCCATCACCAATACCAAACAGCATGGCACTACATGATGTATCTGCACTTGGTAAGATGACAGCCACACCTGACCCTCTGACTGAAAAACAGATTGCTCATTATGGCAACTGTATGAAAAGAGAATTATTGTTCCAGGGTGACAGACCCGAATGTCCCACAGCAATGATGGCTTGCAGTTTCCCAGCAGTGATTATCAGTGCACACAGGCTACTGTCTGCAAAGAGTAAGTTCAAAACCAAAGACCTCTCCCAGGAACCAAATGTCAATGAGACTTCTAATTTTTTTCACTCTTCTGTCTGAAGCAATTCATTTTATCTGCAGACAAGGAGGAAGCTCTTAACTCATGAAGATTACTTAAAACGTCTTGCATATGAAGTTAAGCTTGGTTTGAAAATCACATCCAATAATTTTAGTAGCAAGTGTATCTACCCTTGTTGAATCAAAGGTTTTCCAGTCAAACACAGATGCAGCAATATTTTGTTAAAGTATGGATCCAGAGCAGTAGATGCATGCTTTAATATGGAAAAAAAAAAAGTAAAGACCAACCCAGAGTTGTCTCTTTTTACATTTGTCTCTTTACTCCTGTAGTCAGTCCAGCTAGGATGGAGTTAACTTTCTTCATAGCAGCCCATATAATGTTGTGTTTTCACTTGTGACTAGAACAGTGTGGATAACACACCAATGCTTTGGCTACTGCTTTACAGCTCTTACACAGCATTCAAGGCCATCTCTCCAACCCCATACATGCCTGCAAAGGCTTCTCAAAACCCATCAGGTTTGGAGAGGACACAGGTGGGATCTCTGACCCGAAGATTAACCCACCATGGTCTTTTCTGGCATCCAATGTACATGCTCAATTTCGAACAAATAAATGTTTAAAAAGGTCATGGTTTTGTGCAATTTGGAAACAAAAATGTAGATTGATATGCTGGTTTGGGCTAGAGTGGAGTTAGTTTTCTTCAAAGTGCCTGGTAAGGAGCACTATCCTTCTCTTTTTTAACAGCAGGAACAGCATCTCTGATCTATACAGGCAAAACCCAAGCCATTTTGTGATTCTATGAACTCAAGAAAAAATTATTTTGTTAGGAAGAAACTGTAAGCTATACAGAATTTAAATACAGTTGTAACCTGAAAAGTGACTTTAAGGTAACATTATGGAACTCTGTGTATATAACACGCCTTGTTTATTGCATACCCTATTTCCTCAGCTGTTTACTCTGTCACACCTGAAATGCACTTTGGGATCCCTACCAGATTCCCACATATTCAATAAGGAATGCTCTGCCCACTATGGCTTCCTCTGGGGATTGTGTTCCTACCTTGGCACTCGGTGTGGATGCAGGTGATTCTCTTGGGGTTGAGTCAGCTTTACTTAATAAGCAGTTAAATCAATAAAGGTTTTGTATGAACTGTGGCTCCAGAGAATTTCTGCCTAATTTAGATCTGTATATTGAGGAGTGGATTTTTTGTTTGTTTTAAATTAAGAAGATACCTTAACATGCTTCACTGTTTCAATAACACAATGCTAACACATTGCTTTCAAGACACACACATCTCTGCTTGCAACATACTTGACCCTAAAAGCTATTATATTGTGGTGTTTGAGAATTAGAGCACTAGCATTTGTTGTTTAAGTAGCTCTAATTAATTCTGCCTCCTGTGTTGGACAGTTACTCTTTTACCTCACAAATGTGAAAACTCACTTAAGAACACTCAGCTCAGCATAACTTTAAGCATAAATCATTAGAAGGAGTTGACCTAGATGCTCCTCCATAATATGGTTGTTTTTCCACAATGGTGTCTGCACATTTAAACCCCGGCTGTAGTGTTGTTGAATATAAGGGATATAATTAATAAAGGCGGAAGTATGGAAGGAAATTAAGACAAATGAAGAGATAAAAGGTTAATGTTCTTCATGGAAGAAACACTTTCTGCTTCACATTGAAAACTCAAAGAAAGAAGAACCAACAGCAACATTATATTTCTCAAAATATCATGAAGTAAAGAGCATTGAAAATTAATCTGATATTAACAATTTTCAACTCAAAAACATTAAAACCTTTTACTTTCATATGTTCATTGCCCTCCTCAGGCTTATCCTCACTGCCTTTACTAACTAATTAAAAAGAGCTGTAGTAGCTCTTTCACAAACATTCTACTTACTATTTACACTTATTCCTCTTCAGACTTACATGATTTTGTTTAGCTTTTATAAACAGGCAAAAGCCTGCAAAACATCAGCAGCTTTAAAAACAAACAAATTGATAATTGCACAAAGCAATTCAAAATAGCATTTTATAACAGAAGAAGAAAGGGAGTCTCTTGTCCCATCAAAGGCTAATATTGGAGCATTACCTCTTTCACTTGCTTAGTCGAAACATCCAATCCAAATATTTTCCTTTATTCAATAAGTTATTGGATGGTATCAGAAAAGAATCTTCAATTACAGTCTTTTCAACTCGAGATGTTATAACACAGATAAAACCAAATAGTTTGAACATCATAACACTATTCCTAAAATAGGAAAAATAAAATTCTAGATATAAAAAGCACTCAACAAGCAGTTATTAAATGTGCAAGTGGGGTTTTGAGCAAATGATGTCTGTAAAGCATTTGACTGTTCAGCACTGTTTTTTCAAGCCCTAATATAACAAACCTGGAAGAATTAAACTTGATGTCATCTGAATACCCTCCTTCCTCCTCGCTGCAACGTTTATGTCAGTATCTTTTCCTCTTCCTACCTCTATCATTGCCTAGGCAGATTTAAACAGATGCAGTACAGTATATTTACACGCAGAACATCTGATTTTAAGGACTAGGATTTTTAAGCCAAGCAGCTTGATGGAATTTAAAACAACAGTGCTTCTAGCTCACATTCACTGTTTATGCTATTCAATCTGTAATGAAACATCAACATGAATTCACTCAGTTGTAGAACAATAAAAAAGCCTTGTGAACAAGTCAAAGAACTTTCTAGAGAGGTGAATTACAAATGAACTTAAAAGTAACTAATTTTTTTTAGCAGCAGAGCATACAATGAGGTACTCAAGGTTCAAGTATAAACTCATCATGATACAGAAAAGCTCATTAATTACTATTTTTATTTCACATTTTCACAATGTACAGACCTGCTCTGTAAAGGTGGATTGATTTTGGTAACAACCAACATCTGTGGTCACACCATGCTAACAGCTTTCTAAATCTTGCTTAGTAACACCAAGGAACTGCAGGTTCTCAATATGGAGCAGAACACCTTCCTGACCTCTGAGTATGCACAGAAGCAGTTTTCCTAGTGCTAGAGACAAGGAGATTATATATAGACACCTAAAGTCAAGGTATTGAAATTCCTGGTTTTGGGACAACGTTGGATTTTCAGAGCAAAGGCAGGAACTTGCAATCAATAGCTGCTTTCTGCCAATATGTCAGTTTAGAAGACTAAGCCAAGTAAATTAATGAATAAGATTGTTCCCTTTGAGCAAACCAGTAGGAAATTGGGATGTCTGAACTAGTGATCACTTTCTAAAGTTTAAGTACTGAATTCAGGTCTGGATGAATCCTTTTCTTCAATTAGGCATCTACAAGTCTCCTGAAAAAAACTCCAAAACAGCAGTATCTTTCTAAGCCAGAGGTGCTGGAAGAAAGAGAGGACACTGCCATGGCCCACCATTTATATAACGGCTTTTCCCAGATGTTTTGGATCAAAAGTCCACAGTCAATCTTCAAAATTTATCTAAGGTAAAGGCAAGTTAAGTGGTGATTATGTAAAGCGAGATGCTGTTAACACTCACCCGGCTACCACTTCAAGGGTTCTTTTTCTTCAGTATTATGTGATTTTTTTTCATTGAAGTTACAGAAACAATCTTGAGCCATAAACATCTAGACATGCAATAACAGAGCCACAGACCTCTTCTACTTCTGAACAGTTGAGTCCAGTTTCTTGCTGGAGAGGGAAAAGCCCCCAGGATTTCTGGGGTTTATTTTTTATGTGGGCTGTGAAGAAGCAGAACTGAGCTCTCAGTATTGAGAAACTGCCCAGTGATTTTTAAAATAACGATGAGTGGAGAATCAGCTTTAAAACACGTAACAGAATTAACTGGCAAGAAACCAAACCTTGGCCATATCTTGTCTCACCAAGTGTGCCGTCTGCGCAGCAGACTGATGAACACAGAGTATGGCCCAGGCCCACGTGTCAGGAGCACGGAGAGAACCCTGACTGTGACTGAGCAGCACAGGGCTGTCCTTTCCATCTCAGATGCAGCCACCACAGGCTTTCCCTCTAAGGCTATGCCTACTCATGCAGGGTCATGCATGGAAGACAAAAGGTCAGAACCATGCAGGTTGAGGCAGGAAGAACAGGGGTTTTCTTCCCTGGGACACACTGCCCAAGTTCCAAGTTGGAGGCCAGTTTAATTTGTTTCAATGTAGCTGAGCCATCTAGACAGCAAGGCAATCCACAATCTTTTGTCTCACCCTTTGTAAAGCCTTTTGGTATCCCTTGAATGCAATGAGAAGCATGGCCTTTAATCACAACCCTTTTAAATGTATTTCTACTGAATTCCAAAGCAGAATATGAAGTGAATTTGTCACAAGCAGTCTCCCTTTGAAAAAGGTTCAAGACAGTGTTGATTACTACTCAGTTGCATGGGTCTGCTACTGACCAGTAAATGGAAAAGCCTTCAGTGGAGAGGTGAAGCTACTAAGCTTTCACAGGTGGGGCTGTAAGACTTTAAGAGTAATGTAATTATGGATACTACTATATGTTATCTGGCAAGATGCTATATAGATTTATTCAGCTTTTTGGGCTTTTTCTGTGTTTGAGTTTTTTTCGAGTTTAATATATTTGTATTCAAAAGTCTTATTTTGTTGAGAAGAGCTTTGTGAGATGGCTACTAATTAAATAATGGGAATTATCAACTATCTTCTTAAACCACTTTCAAACGTTTAACTTGATTTGGAAAAAAAGGCAAAAAGCAAAACAAAGTGTGAGAATATAATTAGAATAACCTGCTAGAATCAGTCTTTTCAGTGGTTGCTTGGCCCCAAGAGAACTGATTTCATGGGATACATACAAACCTTTTCAAAAATGAAGACCAAAACAACCATTTTAGAGACAACCTCAGAAGGTTCAGGTAAGCATCAAAAAAGCAAACAACAGAAATGTTCTTCATTAAAAAATTGTGAATATGCAGTAACTACTCTGGGTTCAGCAGTTATTTTTCTGACACAAATGTGCCATCAACTTGAGCACATGTTGATGGTCCTTGAAATAGTGTCCCATACTTCTGTTTCATTCTACACTAACCTTGAGATCAAGGCTTCCCACGAAACAGTACTAAAGTTATTCTGAATGTTAGTTTGGGGAGGGAGGGCATTAAATCCCATGGAGATGGTATAGAGATGGTATATGCCCTGACAGCTTATACTCTGAAACTCTGACTGGTGGAGGAACAGGGAAACAGAAATTAAGCCTAGAAGCAGCAAGAACTCCCTGAGATGGGGCCTTCTGGGGGAAAAGGGAAGGCTACACAGGGTGCAAGAGCTGATTGGCTGAAGCAAGATTACGGAGCCTGAACAGGAGTAGCAATGCAGAGAACAGTGCGGACAAGTCACCTCCATGAAGCTGAGCTATTCTGCACATTAAAATGAGTTGGATCCTCAGAGAAAACTTCCTTTCTGCCCCCATTAAACGAGCCAAGAGGACAGGTCCGAGGCCAAGTACCCACCACAACACACAGCAGTGGAGGACCTTCCTGCTGCTGCTAGAATGAAAGAAGACATAAGGTCTCCTTGAACCCTCAGACAACTTCAGGCAGGAGCTAGGCTGTCAGTGGAAAAATTTAGCCCCACACCAACACTACAGGAATACAAAAACAGTAGAAAAGGCAGACAAAATGAGTGTCCAACAAATAGCAAATAGGGCTGGGGAGGCTTGGACAGGTCTGTTTTTACTCATAAAGGTATCATTAGGGTTTCTTCCTGAAAAAAGAAATCTTGAGACAGGAGATATTCAAGTGGCTCCAGTTGTGTCACTTTGGAATGTGTCCTGTGCTAAGCAAAGCTTAGCCAGGCCAGCCACTTGAAGTTTATATCTCATTCCACTGTGTCATTTCTACTTCTAGCTGTGGCCAGAATGAGGATGTGCAGAGAACCATGACAGAGGAAAGCAAAACAACAAGCACAGTTATCCTTCTGTTGTTCCACAGTCATAAGGTGAGTCACTTGGTAGGATCGGAGGGTCCTGTCTGAGCTGCTCCATCTGTACAACTTTCATTCCAGGCACTTATTTCTCAGCATAAAGGTGTAAATTCCTGAGCAGCTTCTAAAAAATTGTAAAGGAAAAAATCACTTTCTAGAGGATTAACCTAAAAGCAAAAAAATGTAAACTAACAGGAAGCATACAGAAACAGGTGTATTGTGTTAATCACAAGCAGCTTGGTAGCAATGAAGTACCAGAAAGAGGCAATAAGGGAACAAAGAATTCATAACATGAAGTTGTGCTATGCCTGCTTTGCTAAAAACTCCCTCATAGCACATAATGGACTCTTAGGAAGCAGTGAACATTGCTGTATATTTTGGAAATAGAAGGACTGACACATTTTCATAGAGCCCAAGCATCCAGTTATTGTGTGAGTCCACTGCAACACTGAATGTAATGCTGGGCCAACCTGCAATATTATTAGTACCATAAATGTCTCCCAGACAAATTAACATGAAGCCATAAAATCACTTCAGTGGAGCCAGTCTGAATGATCACATTAAAACCTTGAACTCATGCAAATCTGCAGCTTGCGAACCAAAACCATACTTTGCCTTCTAGAACCAGTTAGTAGCATCTCCACACAACCAATTGTCATTACGTATTGGGGCAAAATTCACTGTGAGGTCCCAGGAATCTATTTGTACGTTGTTTCACAGCTTCATGATCCTCTGTGTGTCAAGAACTAATAAACAGCATGAAAGCAGGAGGAGGGAAGCCACACTGACAGAGATCTGTGAACCAGTAATGAAATGGTGGTTTCCATGTCATTTACCAAAGGCCTTGGCTCAACTTGATAGTCCTGCTCTATCCAGTAGTTAAGTTAAATTTCACAGGGATGTCACCACATAATCATTGAACAATCCCAACCCCACAGCAACATCAGTGAAATTTTTAATTATGGTGAACTGTTTCAGCATATATTCCAATTATAACTTGGAAATGAGTGTTATGTCAGATAACAGTTCTCAAAAATGCAGCAGAAAAACTGGCCTATCTGTTAAAAAAAAAACCATACCTGATACTTGCATTTGTCCCCAAATACAAAGCAGCACTCTTCATTCCTAAAGTTTTATCTCCTAAGAACAGGTAATTTGCTCCCATTTCTGTTCCCTTCCTTTCCATTCGGCAAACTGTGCTTTGAAGGAAAACCTAAATGCATTTGCAATCCTCCACGTGTAAAGTCTTGGATAATAATTTTCTGACAACAGCTTCACAATATGGCATGCTGGTCCAGTTGTAATCCCATTGTTCAGATTTGTCTGCACCAGCTGGAACTTGCCATGTTAACATTTTTACCCAAGATCTTTTTCCCCTCTGCTGTGATAAGCCATCAGTAGAAGCTCTGCCTGAGGTAGCTCTGACATCAAAAGTATACAAAAAACACTATTGCCACACTGCAAAAGGAATCACAAAGAGAAAACAAACAAACAAAAAAAGATGAAAACATTAGTAGTCTGAGGTAACATGGAAAAGGAGTAATGAATAATGAAAAACACCATCCCCTCAGTTCTCCTTCTTGAAGAGAATTCTCATGCACAATAATTAGTTATTCCATTGCATAGAGTGGAAGAATGAGACTGTACGTGAGAAGAAGCACAAGAAAATAGACAAGAAACAGTAGTGGGTATGAGAAATAAAGGAGATAAAATATCAGTGAGTTTTAAACATTGTAATTCTAAGGCAGGAAGTGGAATTACTCCAAGACATACCAATATAATCCCCCTATATTTATTTAGTTCTGGAAAAAATGTTTATGTCTATTTTATCTGGGCATAAATGCTAGAGACAGGAGTTCCTAGAAGAGAGAAGAAAATGCTTTTCCATTTTGGACTTGCATAGGGTCAAAAATGCATCTGTGCACATAGCAGTAAACAATTTTTTATCTACCTGGGTGTGACATTTCTGATGCCAACAAGGAAAGCTGATTTGAGCTGTTAAACACCTGGACATCTCTACAGTCTTCCACCCACTTCAACAGTGTTTGTGTCATTGCCATATCTCCTTTGATGAATGATGGCATGCTGGCCACTGCAGTGTGGAAGAAAGGATGGAAGGAACAGATCAATGTGTTTGCATGGAGCTGGTTTTTTGCCAGCAGTGCCCATTGTCCTGAACAGGTTTTACAAGCTGATCTATTTAACCCAGATTAATATCAAAAAAGTAAAATTGTTTCAAGACACTAAAAATTTATCAATTTCTAGGAGACACAGACTTCTGATCACAAATAAATTTAGTTTTCATGAAAAAAAAAATCTTTGTCTCAACTTCTGATTACCATGTTGCAGAAAAAATTAAGCACAAAGCTAGTAAACGATTCAGCCATTATAAAAAGGAGAAGATAGAAAAATAATGTTGGTCATTCAGATAGTATTTTAAAATCAATGCTCTGATTGCCAAGCTTAAAGGAAAGTTGTCTTCTTTCTGCTTAGCAGCTTAAAAGCAGTCATTTTCAGCAGGTGTCATTGTTGTCCAGACTTTGGTGGGATTTTTTAAGGTTTGAATTGTACAGCCTGTGAAGTTGTTATGCGAGAAATGAAAGTGCCTTTTAGCTCTGTATATTCACTTTCTGTACTGAGGGGTATTCAGTATTCACCATTGTCAATTCAACCCTTACAAAGGATGAATGATGGCACCACAAGTTTGCACATCGTACTCAGAAGTGAAATCTATGTTGACTGTCAGTAAAAACTACTCTATGCTCAAAATGTTCTGAGGGAAACTTAACAGAGCAAGAGAAAAAACACAGCAAAGGAGCAGTTCTACCTAGTCTCCTTCCTACACGAGAGGTCAAGAAGAGTCCAGTAAGAAACAATGAATCCAGCAGAAAGTACTTAAAAAAAAAGTAACTACATGCCATGTAGCCAAGCAATTGTCTATGAATTCAGAAATTAGTGAGTTTACAACACGGATGTCATTTATCCTGACAGAACTGTATACATTTGATGGCAGTTTTCTAAAGTGTCCAATTGTCATAAAATAATACCACTGAGCTGAATCATATGATAAACATATGGTATTTTTTAAAATTACATATTAAACTTCAGATGGAAAGAAACCTTTTTTTTTCCCCATGCTTGAAATAATTCAGACTTGATTTTCTGGACAAGAATGCCCACTGCCGGTCTATTTCTTTAGTGAATACAAAGCATCCTGAAAGTTTCCCTTAAATAGTTTAAATTATTGTAATTGTAAAACCAAAACCAAATTAAACCAGACATTTTTAAAAATGAAACAAACCAAAATATATTCTTATTTTGCTCACCAGATTCAAAGTAGAGATGTCTTGAAATAAACCATGTGATGCAGATTTCAGCTCAGCTTACACCACCCTGCACATTTAACTCAGGTAGTCACTTCATTTTTCAGGATTGGGCAATTATGAGGGGAAAAATCAAGACAGATTGTGGTAAAACTGAAGCTGATTATTCTGATGAAAGATCTGAGGAAATCCCATCCGTAAACAGCTGTTACCCTTGACTTTTTCTCAGTAGAGACACTATTCAGAAAATGAAAGACATTATACACAGATCCTTTTTGAATCAAAACATTGAAACCTCTGCTGCTGGTTTTGCTAATAAGTTCATCATATCAACACCTTGGATTTGTAGAGATTATTTCCCTGTTGGTGGTCTTTACTTTTACCTTCAATTAAAGACCACAAAAGTAACAGTGAAAGCATTATTCTCCCTGTAAAGATGTTTGGATACATTGAGTGTAGTCAACTAAAGTTTATTTCCTAGCTCTAGAAATCAGAGCAACAAGGGCTGCAAGAGTCAATAAAACCCAAAACCCAGCTCTAATTTCACTTGCTCCACTCTAACAAAGGTATAACTCTCTCACAATTTACTTTACTGTTAAAGTAAAAAATAATGACTGCAGAAAAGAAGTTGTAGGGACTATAAGCAAAAGTAGTCATTGTAAGGGAAATTAAATTGTTGAGAAATTATTTTTGATGTCCTTTCAACTGAGTAAGAAAGTCGAAGCTCTGCTGAAGTCAACTAGCCAGTCAGATAATTCATTGCACAGAAAACCCTAAGCAATGTGTTTAGCTAAGGATGGGGCAATACGTTTGTGTGATGCTTGTGGCCAAACAAAATGCAGATAAGCTTTAATGTTTCTTTGTTAGTCAAAAGGTGGCAATGACTCCATTTCAAAAGATGCAGACAGCTTCATACACTCTTTCCAACTGATACACTTTCAAAAGACCTCATGGAATAACTCCACTGCTCATTCCATTGCAAAAGGACAATGACAGTTGTACAAAGCTTCCCTAAGACGTTATCCAGCTAAAGTTTCACTGGCTTGGGAGCAATGTATTAGGGGACAGGCATTTCTATTGGTATGTGAAGACTACTGTAATGCTTATTACCTGCTAGGCTTATGGAGTGGAGGAAAATACACTGGGTTTCAAAGTTTTTGTATTCCAAAGCAAAACCAGCATAATTTCGGCTCAGGTAGTATCTCTCTGGTTTTAAAAGGCTTATTGCTTCACTGTTTCTGAGTCACGTTATTATGAAATGTCTTTCCACATATAGAATTTTCAAAGCATTCATCAAATACACAATAACTGTCAGATTTAGAATCCGAGTGAATTAGTTATTCACCAGTGCAGAAGGCCGTTCCAATCAAAACCCTTTGTCCATCTCTTCGTATAATGAGTATAATGGGCTACTTTTCCTTCCAGCACATCCCACTCTCACGTCCTCCCAGCCCTTGGCAGAGCTGCTTGTACTGTTAGCATGGACAGCTCTGAAGATTATGACATCTGGGAAAACCTGAAAAGCAGAGAGAGGTGGAAATGTTTAAAAACAGCAAAACAGCAGCTGCATCCCATTCAGCTGGCTTGTCAAAGTACATCCTGATTGGAATAAATTACATCTCAGCCTCTGAACACTGGAGAGGAAACAAGGTGTTTACAACATAACACCTAGTTGGATCAATTCCAAACTGTGACATGTGTCACGCAAAGTTGCCATGGAGGAGTTAACTACAGGTTTCTCTCCAAAGCTGAAATCAATGCATTAGCATTAAAATATTGATCTTCATTTTGAATGACAGCATCATCACATTAGCACATAATCAACATAACCTTGTAGAGAAATGGAAGATTGACTGTGTTGATGGAAGACAGAGATACACCTTGAAGAAGCATGTTAATACTTTAAAATGGAATACAGCCTACAGAAACTTCTCAAATTTTCCAGATAAGTTACCAGTTACATTTTCCTCAGCTTCTATGAAGTGGTCACTCTTGAAGAGAATGGAATTTGGAAAACAAACAAATAAAAAGGTAAAATATAAGTCCTGCCATGGGTAGTAAGAGCAGTTCAAAGCTAGATTCTAGAAATCCAGCTGCAGGCTTTCATTGCAAGTTTCTCTTCCTCTGTCCCCAGAGTGGCAATTAAATTTTGTTAATTGTCAAAGATTGAAAATAGGCTAGAAGTTAAAGCCAAAGCCTGCCATGTTGCATAAATTAACCATTTACAGATCAGTGCAGACTTCTTGCATCTTAGCCATGTGTTGGCCTCTGTTGATCAGAAAAAAGTAGATCCCTCCTGAATATACAAAACACAGCTACACCACACGAGCAGAAGGACAAATGGGATCTGAGACTAACAGGTCTTACACATCGCCAGCTCTTGTTTTTATGACAATACCAGATTATTAGTCATAACAAACTTACCAGAGGACAAGGATAACAATCTCTGCACAACTTGTCTCTGCTTGCACACAGAACTCAACCATCATAAGCAAAAAAGGTAAATAAATAAATCTTATGTTACAGCATTACAAGCTTTATATACATGCTTTTTTTGTTTGCTGCAATAAGGATTTGACACTACATACCTCAGATATTTCACAGTCACACTGAATAGCCACATCTGCTCCAAGAGAAAAATACAATTTCTATCCACAGAGAATTTGAAAGTTGGAAAAGAGAGAGAAGAATGTCATGGAGTCATGGTTTCACTAGATTTATAGCACAACAGTGCTAAGATTTTAACATTAGCCAAAGATGATGTAACAAAACAGGTCCTGACCCCGAGTTATGGGAACTTCAACAAACATGAGCCAACGCTGAAAAATCATATTTCTTCTTCCCTATGCCCTCATGAGACATTTATCTTGTAATTTTAGAACCCAAAATCAAATTTGTCAAAGCACGCATACAAAGAAGACATTAAGCAAGTGCAAGTTATTTGCACAAAAAAAAAAAAAAAAAAAAACCAAAAAGGAGTTTTGTAAAGTTATTTATCACTTAGAGTTTTGATTGTAGAATTGTAGTACTAACAGATATTTGTGTCAGGGTTCACACAGTCTAACTTCCTCAGTTTTGAAGGGCAGCTCACGGCTGAGGATTGCTGTCTTTCAGCAGCACACAGACCAGCTGGCTGCTTTCCTCAATACCCGTCCAGAAGGTAGTTAAGATTATGCAATGCTGAGTGGCTTTGTGCTTACTCAGTGTCAGGGAGGCAGCCTCTTAAGCAGGGATAATTCTGTCACCAGTCTTTTGAATCTCTAGCTCAATTATTGCAAAGAAAAATTCCTCTGTTTACCACATCAAAAGGCAGGTTATGGTAGTTTCTGTCTTTTCTCCACCTCTACCAGTCTCCCTTAGACCAGTTTAATGGTCAACCTTCCATCCTCCTTCTGGATTCCAAGCATTATGAAGAGTGCAAATAGACCCCCTGACCTAACCCTTCGGCTTCAACTTCATCATTGGGTTGCTTGCTTCATTCCCAGATAGGCAGCTGAATAAATGTGTTGAGCTGTCTGCATTTAAGCAGAAAATGACACTGATTGTCACTAAATATAGTGAGTGCTGTATGTATGTTTCATTGGAACCACAAGTTCAAATTAGCCTGTCAGAATTTGACTGCACCCTGATGCTAACCTGTCAAGTGACTCAATTACCTCGAGAGAATAAAGGAAAGGCTTGTCAAAGTCATCAAGGTTTTCCACTTGTTCAAGCCCCATCCCTTTTCTCACTCCCTTTATTAAATCTAAATACATTTCATATTTGTAGATGGGTAGATGCTGTCTCTTCATTCCCTCTTCCTCAACTCCCGCTTCATCACCACTTTCTTACTGAAAAACTCATCAAATCTGTGGAGAGGAAAAGTAAGTAATTTCTTATAGGTCCCTAAAACCTGGTTTTCTTATGATGAAAGGAAATATTTACCTGTAGATAAAGCCTTATCAATAGCTCAACTTCGCTTTTCTGGCAGAACACTAAAAAGCATTAAAATAATATCGGATTTAGAGATTAAATGAAAGACACTTCAATCAGAAGTGCTGTCTCCTTATAATTCTTTCTTTCCCCACCAGTGCATAAAGAAGCACAGCATTTCTTGTCACAGATGTCTTAGAAACCAGCAGAAAAAATGAAATCAAGCTCAGAATTTCTATCTGTTGCCTCAAGGGCACAGCCATGCCTAATGCAAACTGCAAAGTCACTAATCCCAAACATGTCCAAAACTGACTCAGAGGCTGGCAACTCTGACCTGCAGTTGGATCTACAAAGCAGACAGCCTGTTCAGACACTCCTGAGCAATAGCACTTTGTGTGTTTTCCCAACGACCCCCTCTCATCTCCTTCCCAGCACTTGGCCCTGACTCCACACCACCTCTTTGTAATGTCAAAAACCCTGTAATGATATCAGCTCTTTAGCAATGAAGGAAAACAAACAAAAAAAAAATGACCTATCCTCTTAATCAGTATTGTAGTGGTTTTCCTCCTCTGATTGAAAATATTCTGATTTTTATAGCTGTTTAGAAAAAAAAAAATTTAAAAAGTGATTTGTGATCTCTTCCACAGACTAGACTCAGATATGCTGATGATGTTTCACAAGATGAGGAAATACAGTCATTGCTAATCATGGAGGTAAGGGCACTTGTGAAGTGCTTTGGATGCTGCCGCAAGCTGCCTGGTATCTCCAAGTGGGTAGAGAAGTGGTATCTGTGTCCTGCTCTTTCTGCGTTAGTGGGCTCATGACTCAGCAATGCCAGTTCCTATACTGGTCTTGTAGGCTGGCAAAAGATGCTTGCCAGGTACTATAGGTCTACATATAGATCACAGACAGCTTTGGGAATCTAGGAAGAAAGCTGAGAAAGAGCCAAGACACCTCCTAAGCTATCCTCTGGTCCTGTGACCAAAAGGAGGTGGTATATTTTGGCACTGCACTGCTTGCTTCACATTTCAAAGGGTCACCTGATCACACACACAAGCATGCATAGATTATTGAATCAAAGGTTTCACCTGAAGGAATAGAATAAATGAATTGGTGAATTCTAGAACTCTTCATGCTTTTCCAAGATCTCTAAAGGGGAGGAGAAGATAAGAAGAAATGAAACACCAAAGAAACCAAAAAAAGAAGTGAAGAGAAAGGCCATGGGAAAGTTTCAGAAAGGAATGATCTGAAGTTGTGTCAGTGGAGGTTTAGGTTGGATATTAGAAAAAGTTTCTTCACCCAGAGGGTGGTTGGGCAATGGAATAGGTTCCCCAGGGAAGGAGTCACAGCCTGACAGAGTTCAAGAAGCATTTGGACAATACTCTAGGGCACACAGTGTGACGCTTGGAGATGGTCCTGTGAATGATCTTGTGATGATCCTTGTGGGTCCCTCCCAACTCAGCTTGTTCTGTGATTCTGTGATACTTGTGTTCCTTGAGGGTATCACTGCTTGATATCAGTGTCTATCAGTGAAAGATTGTCCCATTTCCTGCATGTCACTGAGGGGAGAAGGAGAGTTCATTTAAATGATAAAGCAGCAGTCACCCCCAGAAGGTCTTCTATTCAAATTGAGATATCAGTGTTTAGCACTTGAAATATCTTTTAACCCAAAGGTACAACATCAGGCTTTATTTTGGTAAGGACAAGACTCATAGAAGAGACTATGAGGACATGTCATCTAGATCAATCTATATTTCCTCTTTGCATTGCTTATCTTACAACCAACATTTCTGCATTTTAACAGATAATAATAGCTCAGTTTAAAGGCTTTTCCTTTGGCTTTGCTCTTGAATAGTCTAATGGGCTTTCAAGTGCCTTACATCTTTTAGGAACTAAAATTCAAGAGAGCATTAGAACACTTGCTCCAGTGCACCAGTTGTAAATGCTGGTCAAGCCAAAACAATCTTCACTGCTTCTGCAGTTATTCATGAAAATACAGGTCTGAAGGATGCAACCTTTTTTAAATTACATAATATCTTCCACACCCTCTTCTGTATAATTTGTTGGTGATACACAAAAGCTTATGTTTGTAAAGAAAGCATTTCCAGAGACCATTTGTCATGAACCTGACTTCTGAGATACCTTGGGATCCTCAAGTCTGTAGCCTCAAGTAGTCAGGTTTATTCTGCTGTGTGGTTCGTTGAAGTTTCAACCAAGGGTTGTTACACAAAAAAATTCAGTTGCACTGAGAGAGAGAAAAAAGAGCATAATCAGTGCACTAAGATTTAAATATTAATTAGACAGGACTAGAACATGGAAACATTTAAAATAAATGTTCTTGTGGTATTATTAAATGTTAAATTTTATGCATACTAAATCATTTTGTAGCCTGTTAAAACAGCTTCTTTCTGTGGCCTAGGAGATGCATAATTAATATATTTTTTCTAGCCATCCATGTTTAATTATTAAAAAGTTTGACTAACATTTAGACAGCAACAGCATAAAGATCTTTTGAAAAGGCCTAACCTTTTTGAGAAGAATAGGACTGAAATAAGTAATTTTTATAAGAGCTTTTTTATAATAACTTACTTCAAAACAGTTCATATTCATCTGTTTAGGTCCTTCTGAAATCTAGGGTAGGGAGAGGGTTTTAATCTCTATCCTCTAGTTTCTTTTTGAATATATATAGCTCAAGTATTTCCTTGCACTGACAAACTAGGTGCAAGGAAGAGCTAACTAAATATGAGAAACTAACTTACAAAATAACTGGAATTTTTATTGTTAGGTTGTCTTCTTATGTACCAGCCAAAAGTGAGACTTTTAATAACAGTAAAACTTTTAACTACAGATTCCAGCTTACAAACCTATATCCTGTGTATTTGATAAATATATCCCGTATAAAATAAACCAAACATGAGTTTATTGAGAAAACAGAAAAAGTTCATGCAAACTTGCACTGCCAGAAAGAGAACCTAGAAGAGTGCTGCCTGTTTTGACAGGAGTTATGGAAGAAAATCTCTGTAGGGCTGGTACTGAACACACACTATCACTTACATCATACAGCAAACAAATGCCTTCCATGATTACTGCAGCTTGGCATGCACCTATTCCAAACACCTATGTACTCATATCATGAATTTTATAATATCACTGGTGTATCATTGTCTTTTCTGGTTCCTATATACTGAAAACATCAAGCAACAATTAATTGCTAGATACATAACAACAAGGGAGTAAATGGATGTTCCCCAGTAACTGTGGCACAAATTTCTAATCTTGCCTTTGCAAGGCAAGCCTGCTGGTTGCACATAAAAGCCAATAAAATAGGCAGAAAAGCAGAGCAAAAGCTTCCAAGCTTTAGGGTTTGAATGCAAGCAAACAGGCACAAAGGCAAGGATCTCAAAACAAGGAGAAATGAGCACTCAGAACCACAGCTGATGCCAGCCTGTTGGTGGCCCAACACATGGCAGCCCAGCTCCTGTCAAGTTTCTGGTAGGTATTATGAAAGTTTTAAGGAAAATTACAATCAGGCATTTGGAAGAGAGCAATGAGGTCACTTCAGGATGGTGGAGGAGAGTACTGGAATTGCTCACAAGCACCTGTGCTAACAGGAGACAGCACAAAAGTACTCAAAGAACTTTAAAAAAAGAACTTAAAAAAAAGTAGTACGTGCGTGTCTGGCACTTCTGGTTGCCAGATGGTTGCTGGAGATGTGAGTTGAGCTTTGAGTGCATGGAGAAAGGTCAGTTAGGTCCTAAGAGAAAAGCTATGGCTTACATTTGATGTGACAGAGCGAAGAGCAAAGTGGTGACAAACGACGTGCAATACAAACAGTGTTTGCAGCAGGAGTACATAGTTGTATCCTCAATGGAAGGGGAAAACACTGGGCTCTTGGAAATAGGTCGATATGCAAAAGGGAGCGAAATTAAGAGGAAAATACAAGAGGTTTTTTTCTGTGGAAAGAAGACTGAAGTTAAGTGACTTTAAACACAGGGGTACAGATTTTAGTATAAAAAGAGACAGAGAAACAAAATGCAACTTTGCAGCAGCTTTCTTATCACAAGCTAAAAGCTGATTCCTCTTTTTCCTTGCTTTTCAAAGTATCACAGCACTACCATTTCACAGGAGTCCAGTAAGAACCAGCCCAAGCTTGAATAAATGCAGCAGGAGCACTGCTGATTTCCAACAGGCTTTTCTGGAGCTTTCCTCCTACACCCTCTGAAGGAATAAAACAAGCCTATACTGAATAATATAATCAACAGCAATTCATTGCCTTGAAGTTTAGTAAATAGGCAGAAAATATGGACTATGGGGTAAGGTACTCTAGGAAAAAAACATTCTACAGAAGCAGACTGGAATTTCCTCTGTTAATGAAAATTTTAAATAGATAGTACTCAATGATATACAGTGCAGTGCTGTTCTTCAGGGGATATATCATAATAGGTATGGAGTGCAGAAACATTAATGTTAAACAATTTTTTGAGTAAATGTGAAATTGCTAGCCAGGAAATTTTAACTCCCATCCAAAAGTAAATTAAGCACCTCATTAACTAAATGTGTGCAACTTGTTCCATTAAAAGCAGTGTCTGTTCTTAGTGAATGAAAGTTCCCACTGCCTTTGCTTTCCTGAAAAACACCACTGATGACAACTCTTGATAGGAATTATTTCTTCTTCTTCTGTGCCAAAACTGTTTTCTTGCCACCCTGCTATATCCTGCCTTGCAGTGTGGGGTTGGCAGATGATAGCTTTGATGCTTTCCTGCCCAGGTTTGTCACTGACAGAACCTGGGCCCACCATGTCCACCCAAAGTGTCTTTAAAAGTGTCAGGAAAGCTTGAAGATTACTCCCTGGACTGTGTGACTTGAGGACAAAATTCACCTACCATCACAGAAGATTACATGGACAGGAAGAGAATTGAAAATACAAATACAGTCAAACAGAAAAAGAAAAGTGTTCAAGTTTCTACCCAGTACCAATATTCTTTAGAATATTGCAGAAGCAAGTAGCCAGCAAGTAAAACATGAAAACAGAGGAGGACACTGCTGTATTGTGAAAGAGGAAAAAATGAGATAAATAAGCAAACTGGGGGGAAAAAAATAAAATACTGATTCAAAGGCACTTACAGGAGAATTTCCCAGCATAAAGCCAGAATCTGACATGCTCATTCACCAGAGATCTTTTAAAATTCTTTAGTTAAGCCCACAAAAGAAAGAAAACAGAAGAAATCTGAAGCAAACCTGTGGGGGTTTGGTTGAGGTTTTTCCATTTATTCTTCATGAGCACTCACCAGTGAATTAAACTCAGACTCTACTTACAAAAGAATAAACTCAGCATTCAAAAATTAAACTGTTACCTTAAGAAATGCAGAGTTCAGCTCTGGTGGGCTGAAGTACTCCTTTTTTGTCTGAAAGATATCACAAGCGAGCTACTGGCAAGTCAGAAGTATAAAAGAGAACACAAATGATGAAGACAAAACCACAGATGTGAGTGTTCCAGTGCAAGAGCAAGATTTCAGACTTGTTGAGCATGAATTAAAGGTTTCATGCCTCAGATCAATGTGAGTCTGCTCAGAGCATTGGTACAATTCATTACAAATGGTACTCCATAAAAAACTTGATCAAATACACAATTTCATCCTGAGCTTTTTCTTTGAAAAGTTGGTCTTCATAACCTGTCAACAACCCTGCCAAATGATGTGTAGACACCTCCATGTGGATAGTTGAGGTAACAAACTCAGAATTCTTGTTTTGTAGAAATGAAGATGTTTCACCACAACTCAAAGTAAAATAAGTTTTTTCCTATTCTCATGCACTTCATGACAAGAGAGCAGTAATACACTACAGACTTTATTATAGCTATTAGTAGCTCAAGTTGATTTAGAACAAAAGCTAAAATATTTTTCTCACCAGTTAATAAGGGTTGAAACATTTGCTTCTTCTCAATCAGCGTCTTCTTCTATTGTTCTGAAATATTTCGAGAGAACCATTGGATTTTTTCTTTACAAAGAGGTGAAAATATGAAAAGGAAAATATTCCATTGTTTTGTATGGAGTAGCCTCCTTGATTATTCAAACACCTCCTGAATTTTAGCTTTCAATAAATTCTTAGAATATGAATATACCCCAAGTATAAAATTACTGAAATAGCACCAACCAGCCAAACTTCTGAAGGTAGAAACATGAAACTTGTAGGACTTCACAGAGTAGCATGGACCAAATCCTCAAACGGGTTCAATATTATTTTACATTGAGTCCAACACATTTTTCAAATGCCCTGACTATTCCTAGCACTGGGCATGCAGATCCATAGTGACTATTCAGTCTTTTCTCAGCTTTTATATGGTCTTTCCAACAGCATGGTCTTTCCCTTTAATTCATCTTCTCTGGCCCTTACAAAACCACTTGTAGGTTGTTTTCATACTTTCTGTCAGGGTCTCCTGCCATTGTTGTTATTTTGGTTTTTTGGTATTTAAAAATGCTTTCAACTACACCCATTTCTGGTGAAGTACGTATACACAGTAGTAAGAAGCAGATAAACGTCCTCTATCTTCTCCCTTTCCAAGGGAGGTCAGTGCCAACCACAGTACTTTTCCTCTGAGAATTTTGTGTTCTCCTCCTTAAGTGACCTCACTCATCTCTCTTCCTCCCTCTTCAGCATATAAATGTGATTTATTGCAACCAGTATGAAAATTGCCCTTTAGGACCTCTGATAGCAGACTATACCACATATGACATAAAGTTTGAAAACATTACTGCTACTTGAATTAGTCTTTCCTTTCATTTCCAGCAAATCTAATCATCCACTCCAGGCTTCAGAACATTAACGTCTCTGACTTGCATTTTTGATATTAAAAAATTCCCATCAAGTTTAAAGATGAATGCAGGAAATAACTGAAAAAAGATTTTAATTGTACTCAGTCCCAGGTCAAGAATAAGAACTGCTAAGGCAGGGATAGCAGGAGAGAACAGGAAAAATGGCCATGGCTGTTGAATGGTAGCTTCCTCCAGCAGTCTGGAGTATAACAGTCCAAATACCGTTTAGCAGTTGCTCCCACTGCCTGTGGAGCTTCATTTCTTTTACATGTTTTTTGCCCCTGTAATACCTTTAAACTAGGAACCAAATAAACATCACACAGTATTGCCACTCAGAAGCTGCGCCAATTCTACTACATGCTAATTTCAATGACATGAAAAGGCAGAAGCTATTTGCCCTTAAGGTGCTAAAGCCTGCATGCATACACAAGTGATTGCCACTACAGTTCTGACATTTCTGTTTATGCTAGACATGATGAGAATACCACATGGAAATTTCCAAGCTTTTTTTATGGAATGCATATTGTCTGTTTTCATGGATTACACTAGAGAATATACTTTTACTGGGGGGTGATGAGGGGCAGGGGAGAGTATAAAATTTATCAGGAATCGGAATTTTCTAATCTGCCCCAAAACCAAAAAAACTGTTTTGATGCAGATGTTGCCTGCTGGGAGTTTTAATTAAGTACCTTAGCGGGTATCCTCGGCAGACAACTGTGCTCCTCGGCCAGGCTGCCTCAGTTCCCAGTACACCCTGCCATTTCCATGTATAACAAGTATTCAACCTTCATCAGCTGTGGGATCTCACTCCTGTTGGGAATGTCCATACTGAAGAAAAAGTGAATAAGAAACAGCTTCCTGGCACATCATTGCTTGTTTACTGGATAACCAGTTGACAGCATGAATTTTGAGGAGAAAGTCTGAAGCTTTCTTCTGAGAGTAGACACTTTTCACAGAGCAACATGTGAGTCAAAACCATCTTTTCAAGAAAAATCATTTGCTTAGGTCTAACACACACAAAATAAAATTTGTCTCTCTTAGAGAGCATCTCTGGGTTTTGTAACAACATTGGTGGGCTGGGGGCAGTAGTAGAAGGAAATCATTTAGCTGTTTTTCAGATCTCAGGGAAGAAAAGAATAAACAAGATTAGCCTGGTGCAGACTATAGGCATAATGCTTGGACACCACTGAAGTCCTACATAAAACATCAGCATTGGTTTTGAGTGTATAGTGGTCCTCTTCAGACGGGTGAAGATTACTCTCAAGTGAGATAATAATATCAATCAAAATATCTGAACCTGTATTATCTCTCAGGATTATAGCACTACCACTTGTCTTTCCCCCATCACTCCGTGGCCTCATTGTACAGTTTAGTATCAAGCAGTAGAGTTGTTTGTGGCAATAAATACATTGGAGGCCTTCTTTCAAAGGTGGCAGAAGCAGAATTTTGCCTAGTTTCATATGCCACTGAAAATACTTTGTCTGACTCTAGATGTAACAGCAGGTTTTGTTCAGCCATCCATACAATAAAAAAATGAAAATTAGTTGGAACACATAAATGTTACCAGAACAAAACATAATTTCATCCTAGTTGCAGGCTTCAGTTCTGGGGGAAGTTAGAAGTTCAAGAGAGCAGTTAATTTGCTCTAAACTTTTTTATACAAATGTTAATTCTGTTTGTCTGACAATATTTTTCAGCTGCAGATTTATTGTCTTCTTTTTTCATCCCCTGTGGCCAATAGTTTCCAGCAGGCTGCTCTTTCAATTCCTTTGTTTCACAAAGTCAGTCTGTGAGACTGCAGGTAAAAATTCTGTTTGGGGAATGCATTTTTATTATTTCTCAATAAATACTTTATATGTTTTATTCCACATCCAGCAGTACTCTGGTCACGGGGGTTAATAACAAAAGTTCACAGTTATGGATGGTGACTGGTTGCTCAGGCTTTACAGCCTTACAAGTTCTCCCTGTGGTTGCTCCACGATGATATAAATATGCTGTAAGTGCCCTTACATTCAAATGTACTATGACTTTGCAGCAAAGAGCAACATTTGCTAAGATAACAGTGGGGATGTGTTTCAAAACGCATAAGGGGCCTTTCGAGTTCATACAGAATTATGGTGAATCACAACACATGCACACTAAGAAATTAATTATTATATATATTTAACAATGGTAATATACTGTGTAATAGCGATTCACCTCTGTGCATGTACACACTTCAGACAAATATGCAGAAACTCTTGGAAGTGCTAATTTGCATGCACAATATCAAATATTCACAGCTAAAAATATCTGAATATAATTCTTACAGAAAATCCTTTTTCTTAGAGCACAAAGAGAGTCATGCCCTGCTAACTCAGTTAAAGCAGTTACAGTCGTAATACCACTGTTTGCAACGTACATGTTCTTCAGTTTGGGGGCTTTTTTTTCCAAGATGACAGAGTTTAAAATAGCAATGTTAAAGCCTCCAGATGAACAGATCAGAAGAAAACCACCTGAACATGAGTAAAGTGCGAGGGTGACTGGACACTGGAACAAGTTGCCCAGCGAAGTCGTGGAGTCTCCTTGTCTGGAGATATTTGAAAGCTGTATGGACACAATCCTGAGTAGTTTGCTCTAGAGGGACTCTGCTTGAGTGCAAAGTGTCTCCAACCCAAACCATTCCATGATTCTATGATGTGGACACAATTAACTTGGTGGATTTTTTTCTATCTCTGCAACTGAAAAATATGGAAAAAACACCATAGTTCACAGAATCAGAGTCACAGTGCAGGTAAGATTGGGAGGGACCTCAAAGACCACCTGGTTCCAACCCCTCTGCCATAGGCAGGCACCCCCCTGACATGGGGTTATCTATAATTGTCATTTTTGTATTGTAGAGATCATACTAAGAAACCTCATTACATCAAAGTGATCTTGGACACAAAGTACACTGGTTGATACTATCTAGAGCTGGGCCATGCTAGAATTTTAGGGGTTTCTGTGATAAAGTGATTTAGTTTAACTCAGGTTACAAGGGTCCTCTTAGGTACATAGTCTGAAACCCCCAAAATTAACAACATGACCTAGAGGTTCCTGCAGCCTTTTGTTTTGCTAAATAATTTTAAGGTACATTTCATCACATTTCTATTATTCAAGTTTTATTTTGGCATTTCTATCCAACTATTTTTCCTCCTCTTTTCTTACAGTGCATAAGATTGTAAATAAAGAAGTACAAAGCTAATGATTCCAGCTGTTTTGCTAAAACCTTGAAATGTAGTGCCCTACAGCATGCACCACCACTGCATCTGCTCTGCAGCCTCAGGGACATACCAATCCACACCTGAATGCCAAAAGTGCCATTTAGACAAACTGTTAGGTGCCTGTATAGGAGAGAATAATCAAAAGTTCTCAGTAATGCACAAAATACGTGTTCACACAGGTCAGAAACACAACCCTGTTGTGCACACATGCACACAACAACGCACCAGCAGATACTTAGAGAAGCACCCTGGACTTGACAATTAGAGGCTGAGGTAAGAAATTTAGAGGCCAGATGTAAGTTCCCTCCTCTGCCTGAACAGAGCTGCATCATGCACAGGAGCACATCCTAGCCATGGCAGCAGTCTTTCCCATGCATGCTGATCCTCTTTGATGAGATACTGAAATGTTTGCCAAGTGCTGGAGAGACAAGTAAATAACTGATCACTGGGAGACTCCAGTCCGGGGATTTGGGACACTTGGATTCTGCTCCTCACATGCAAAAATATTCCAATTTTTTGTACACAAAGTGGGACACTTAAAAAACAAAACAAAATACACACCTCAAAAAACCCCAAACAAACAACAGAAAACCCCAGCAAACTTTCCAACCAAACAAACAAACAAGCCAACATAAACAAAAAAAAAACAATGAAAGCAAATGAGCCAGAATACCCTATAACCCAGAGCATTAACTTGCAGGAGAAAAAAGAGTTCAGATAGATGTCTTTACTACCTTCATCTAAGAAGGGATCTGGAATTCAAAAATAAAGCATCTTATTTGGTTAGAATGCCTATGTTTCCTCTCCTCAACTAAGCAATAATATCAAAAGGCAACACTTAACAAGACTGACTTAGACGACACGTAAAGCTGTGGCAGGAATGAAGGCAATCTACTAAATAGCTTGGTTTTATACTGATATACTTGGTTTTATAATACGCAGGCATAGATACAGAAGGCAGAATTATACTTGCGCACATTTGCAGACTACAGAAATCCAGTCTTAGGTTAAAACTTATAAAAACCATTAATAAAACAACGTCTGCAGTTCTCAATCCAATTGCAGTGTTAGGAGTAGTATACCCAGAAAGGTATTGTTCTATCACCTCAAATTAAGCTTTCATTTCAAATTGTTAGGTAAACATGACATAGTCAAAGGTAAACATGATATAGTCAACTTTTTGACACAGCTAAAATAGCCATTCCCTTTTCATAGAAGCAGCCAGGAATTCCTTAAATTCACACACACAGGCAGAAAAGAATTCCTCAGCACTCACCTTTCTCCCAGGAGAAATCTTCTGAGCATTTCTTCAGAGAGACTCAAATCAGACATTTACAGGCCCTAGACAACTACCCCGACCATACTAGAAAGTTTTTAAAGAAACTGTTCTTCCTAAAAGTCCAGTTCTACTCCATGTTATTCATAACTTTACCTTGAAACACTTTCAAAAGTATTACCTGCCTCACTGTAAACAGCTCAGAGTAGAACTCTGAGGCTGCCTTTGGAGTCTCTGGAATGTTTGGCATCTCACAAGACATCACTCAGCTGCCCAGAGAGAACTGGGACAGATCAGCTGCTGCTGAAAGTCAAAAGATTCAGACAGCCCATGGCAGACAGGGAACTCAGTAAGATAGATCAGGCATGGCAGGCACACACAGAAATCCCTAAAAAAGGATTTCCATCTAGGAATGCTACAAACAATCCATGAGCAATACACTGTGGGCAGTAAAGATTTCCCTCCACAGGCACACTCCTGCCACATAGCCAAAGGAAGATAGAATTTGATGTCTTTTAGTACAAAATAACAAGAAAATACACTGGAAAGATCTCTTCTTGAAACCTATACCCTTGCAGAACTACAGTACAGAGCTAAAATTCAGCCCAAGTGGGTTTGATCCCCTGCCTGTCACACTGGGTACAACACAGGTAACTATAAAATACATAGCGCCCCCTCCCCACGCCATCTTGAAAAGATCCACAGTACTTAAAAAAACCCCAAAGAGAAAAACCAGATTTATCTACTTTTTGCAAGCAGTTTCTGATACCCCTCTAACATAAAGTTTTCTAGATTATTGTTCTGCTTACCCTATTTTCTACCTCCCTTCATCCTGTAATGCAGACTGAAGCACACGGTGCCTTATCTGTACATTTTCCTTTCCTAACATATTTCTTTCCATCCCTCTTACCTTTATAGCATCTCTAATCAAAATCTTAGTGATTCTTTGGCACCTGAATAATCACAGAATCATTCAGGTTGGAAAATACTTCTAAGACCATTGAGTCCAACCCCTAGCCTAATAATGTCAAGTCCAACACTCAACTGTGCCCCTAAGCACCACATTTACATGTCTTTTAAGTACCTCCAGGGATGCTGATTCAACCACTTTCCTGGGCAGCCTGTCCCCATGCTTAATAACCCTTCCGGGTGAAGAAATTTTTCCAAACATTCAGTCTACATCTTGGTACAACTTGAGGCTGTTTCATCTTGTCCCATCACTTCACTGGGAGAAGAGACCTAAACTAGATTTTAGAACATTTTTGGATCCTTACTTAAATATTAATTTGTTTTCCTCTTCTATCTTCATTTAAGAAAAATAAGAAATGCAGGCTTACGTATGAAGACTCTTTTTAAAGCCGTAGAGCTTGCAAGTGTACTTGTTCTATTTAAAAGCCTATCTCTTCCAAAAAACCAGCTTTCTACTTTGAGCTTATATTGCATCAGCAAGCTGTGAATGTTCTCATTAGTGCACCTTGCTCTTGGCAACTGCACATTTGCCTCATTTTCTTTTCGTGGGATTAGCACACCTCCTGAACAAAGTTCTTCCCCAGCTTGGTCCTGTCTGGTAACCAGATCTGCCACATTATTGCAACATTAAATAAATGCTATGCAGGCCTAATACTAGAAAAAAACTGATAGTAAACATGCAACTCTTCCCCTGCATTACCAACTTCCCCATGTGCTGGTGCCCTTTTGTCTGACACAGCTGCAGCTTCTCTGATGAGAACTTGTGTGAGAGACGCAGCCAGGAGGCCAGCTAAGAGGCATGGGCAGCCCCAGGAAGCAGCTGGCATGATAGAACATCTGTGTGATCCCTGAAACGGGGAGGAGGAGCAGAGCAAACAGGCCTGAATGGAGAAAGCAGTTGTCTGTGTGAAGAAAGGCTTGTTTGCAGGTATCAGAAGGGGCCGTAGATTTTTAAGCCTCAAACAGTAGGAGGAAAAGCTGGGAGAAGGAGACAATGCTCAGACCCCAAAGGTGACATTACACTGTGATTTTTTTACCTGTAGTTTCATAAAAGCTGTGTTATCTATTTTAGTATACTCAATCTTTCACAAAATACTGCTAGGTGCTCCCCCACCCAGCCCTCAGGCACCACACCAATCCTTTCTATACCCACCTATAGGTCCTGAAGTGTCCAGACAGCTCTCAGCTGTTATCTCGATGCCAGGATGTCCTGAATTGGCTCTATTCTGCAAATTCCTAAAGAACACACAGGAATAATTCAAAATGCTACCTAGCATTTCCTAGTGAAGACACTGGCCCAAAATACTGTGCTTTATGAAAACAAGCAAAGAGACAAGGATGATGGAGATTTTAGATACTAGAATCTGCTACTCATTAGGCAATGCAATGTAGACATTAACAATTGCATCACTTGTTCACATCACCAGTTTGTGGTAACTTAGTAACGAGTTTTCTCACTGCATAAATGGGCATTTTTAAATGTTGTGTTCTGAATTCACTTAGGTAACTGACTAATTTCATCATGTTTGGGTTCTTTTATTTTTCATTAACAGAACCAAATGTTAATTACAATATCTTACTGCTACTACTACCCACTTCTTGCACTTCATTTATTGGGAAGAAATAAAAGAGATTGAATATACCAAGTGTTCTAGGTTAAATAACTTTGGATAATGGCTTAATTAACTAGACAAACAACACAGAAGAAATGCATGCCACACTATGATTGTATGTTATGTCCAGGTTTTGCAATGAATTGAGGTAAGTATCCCATTCCTGGCAGCTAATGGGGAATTACTTGCTCATTTGAATATAATGCTGGAGTCTACAATAATGTAGGTCCCTAGCAGGGGACAAATAGACACTGTAAGATCTAAGTAGTTGAGATTGTTTGCTTTAAAGCAATAGAGAATATCGAGCCTTTTTTTTTTCCAGCTGATGGTAATTTGCAATCCTGAATGTTGCCTGAGATACGAACCAAGCAAACCAAGCAAACTGCAGAACTGAAAAACCATCCATGGCTCTGTATAGACATGTCTAAGGGCAAGTAGCACCTAACATTAAAGTGGAAAGAAAACCCCTTCTTGGATAGTTACAAAAAGACTAGATGATAATCCTACAGAATGAGCCATTGAAGGAGACTTCCTCCAGTTTCAAATGAATTTTGCTGACAAAGGTCTTCCTCATGCCTCGTTCTCTCCATGGGGTTCATCCCTTTCAGAAGCAGGTGTTTTTCATTATTTATCCATGTTTGGCTGTTATAATGCACAATCTGGTGATAAACAGCCTTACCTCTGCATTATCTGGCCCATGATACAAAAATCGTGAATGAAATCCTAGTACTGCTTACACGGTGGTGAGAGTTTGGCCACTGAACAAGCTCTGCTTTTATTTAAGACAAAGTGTTCACATGAGTATTCAGAAGCCTTGGTCCTTTTCTTTATTTAAAAGGTATTTCACTTACTGAAGGACACAGTCTTCTTCCCTCCATCAAGCTGCATGACTGAAATCTCATTAAAAGGTAATTCCCCTTCCAAAGACTGCAAGAAGAGGTCAGCCAGATATGCTTCTACAAAGACTTTCTAAAACAGAAAACTGTTTTAGCTAAGAGTCAGGAAACTGAAGCTACAGAGGGTGAGAATCTCCTTCACCCTCTACATTTTTAAGATTCTAAGAACAGGATAAACTGGTGTTGGGACTTGGTTAATTTTCAAGAGCAGTCTTCCAGCTCTGTGTTTCTGTGATGTAGACACCCAACTCATCATTTATATTAAAAAACTTTGCAAGTTTGAGCTTGCTGGATTAAGGATAGTTTCACATATCAGAATAGAACAGGGTAAAGAAGAAAACAATGGTCTAGGCTGTGTCATCTTGATCACTATGAGAATAATTCTGGTTTTAAAGATCATTCTTTTTAAATATAATTTCTCATTTTATTAATAGAACTGGAATAAAATAATATTTACATATCATTTTTAGTTGATTTTCAACGTGCAGGAGAAAAATACATGAGAAGAAAATAACGATTCTACTACCAAAGAGAAATATCTCTGTTTAGTAAAAGTTGTAACAGAATATCTTAAAACCCAAGTAGAAGGCCTGCTCCCCTGGCATTTAAGGAGAGAAATGTTCTGTTTTAAGGGTCCTGGGGAAACTTCTACCAACACCTTGCATGTTGAGGGGTAGAAAATCTCTTCTGCTAATCTATTCCGGGTCTGGGACAAATTTCTGGTTTCTTGAATGCATCAGAGCAGTGTCTTTTATCTTTTAATACTTCATTTAATATACTTTTTGTTTGGTTTTGGTCTTTCTTTTGGGGGGGGGGGGGGTTTGAGAAAAGTGAGTAAGTGTTGCCTACTCAACCTTGTACAATTGTTTGTAAATTAAATGTTGGATCTCAACTACTTCTTTGTGAGTTAGACTATTCTGTACTTAATTAATGCCGTTAGCCAAAAGGGGCTTCTTTCAGATAGACCTCTATCATCATCTTGCAAACTGGCTTATGCAGCTTGGCAGATACTGAGATTACTTTTGAAAACAAAAATCAATAGATTCACTGGACAGTAAAACAAAGCAAAATTGAAAAATAAAATTCCTACGGTCAAGTTTAAAATTCCCTCCCTAAAACAAGTAACTGACCTTGACGTTTGCCAGCACCCTGAAACTGAGCTGAACTCAACCTAAATTAAGGTAAATGTAAAATAAACAATTTATGGACAGAAGCTAAAGAGATGAAAGTTAAATATTTTACTAAATAAGTACATAAATAAATAAAATATGCAAAGAAAGCTTCCTACTTCTCTCAGCTCCAAAGGTTCACATGGAACCCACAGTTAGACATTCATAGCTCAGGTCCCAGCATGCAGTTGCTTGGCACAATCAGAGGACATAAAATTTTTAAACAGAAAAGTATTTGATTTGGGATTCTTTACTTTCTGCTTCTCCTCAACACTTCAGATCTTCTCATTCAAATCTTCTTCCCATCACTTCTTCCTTCAAAGACATCCTATGATTTCCCACCCTCTGGCTGCTCCCATCTGCTTGGGAAACACTGGTATTCCCTGGGCACGATTAGAAGTGATTACCACTTGTCTGAATGGCAAGCAGTCAGCCATGAGTGCTGTAGTGCTTGACAGACTTCTAGCCCCTTGTGCAGCAAAAGGCCTGTCTGGGCAGATTCAAATCCTTATGCAGATCTTCTTTACGTTATTAACCTGTATTCTTTAGACATGGGTAACCTCATTAATCATAGTTTCTATGGTCACCCTGTTGGGAATAATGTATGCACCATATGATTGGATTTCACTTGGGAACAGACATAACAGTAACTAGTCACTTCAGGATAATACCAGCCCTTCCCTGACTGCTCCCTAAGCTAACACTTGAGGTGTAATCTGACAGATTTTTAAATAATAATTACGTTTATTACAAAGAGAATTATCATAGTGTATCTACCCATCTGTTTAAATGATCATCCATCCCAGTGCCAAATGAGAAAGAAACAGCTGACATTCCTAAATCTCATAGGTTAGAAACGATGGCTTCCTTCTCTGAGCATGTCCTTAAAATTTGGAAGTTATCCTTACAGTGACATACCAAGTTTTCTTTGGCAAAACCTTCTCTCCAGGAAAAGCCCAGTAGTCCAACAGTAATGACCCATTTTTCACGTGGAAGTTTTTCACATCCTCCAATGTTGTAGAGCGACTACTGTAGTAGTGGTCCTTACGCCTGTATAATTAGTAGCACACATAAGGGAGAACTGAGATGACCTTTAAAACATTGTAATCAGTCCAAGCTGAGTGAATAACTGTATAAGAATCCATAACAGAAAAAAATCTCCTCATCACTTGTGCATGCCTTATCAGTCAAATATTAAAAACATTTCTAAAAATATTAGAAAAGGGAAAGGATTCTGTGCAAGAAAAAAATAAACTCACTGAGAAACTGAAGAGATCAATTTATAATATGAGTATGAGAAACTGACCCAAAAGCCATTGTTGTCAGTGGGAACACTTTTTAAAGGGAATCACAAAAAATTTTTTGTGCTTTGTTTGCTATCATCCTGTGTTAGCAGCTTACACGACTCTTAGAACCAACCAAAGGTAAGGATAAATATTACATTTAACTATAAATATTGGCCTGAGTATTACTTATTAAAATAAAAGTTTTGGATGACTCAGAAGCAAAGAAATGGCAACTTAGGTCATTAAAACCAGTCCAAAATGTAACTAAACTGCATGGCAGAATGTTTACTGGTTAGACCTGTGTGGGGGACTGGGAGACTGTGAGAACTCTATTCCCAATTGGCGACATGATCCAGGCCAAGTTATTTAGCTCCTGTTTGTTTATCCATCTGTAACATGGGTGTAAGAAAAGTTATTTCCCAAATGGCAGCATGGTGAAACTTAATTGATGTTTGTAAACTTCTGGCAGAGTCTCTGATGAGAGGTGAGCACAAAATAATATTACATTCACCTTCTGGGAGCTCCTACATTACTTCATAAATGCAATAAAGATAAATTGAGGGTTACAAGAAGAGAATTATTAAAAATATGCTGTAATAATTAGTGCATTCAAAACACGCATTCGTGTTCACAGAATACTAATCAGTACTCGTACATAAGTAGAGATCAGACTTAGGTAGTGACTGTTTTATATTGTGAGGTGAATGCTACTTGTCCTTGAAAAGTTCAAATCACTTTCTTTCTTCTGCCCTGACTTCACTGAAATGACCCAAAATGCATTTAAAAAAAAAATTTATATATATATTTGAAATTACCTTCACAGAATGCATTCCAGGGCAATCACAAATTGCAGTAGCTCTGTAGTTTCCATCTCTAAACCAGACATGGGAACTGACACCACGGGCCCAAATTCAGAAAGCATTTTCCACTGAGTGCTATCTCCAGCAGCGAGCACCATATGTTGCTATAGGATGTTCCCTTCCTACTTCACATACTAGATATTACTGAGGGATTCTGGCTTACTTTCAAGTCTTTTCCTGTTTTCAGCTGTAACTGTTATAACTCTGACTGCCCTTGTTACCCATAAAAATTCCTATCCTTCTCACTTCTTGCTAAAAATGTCATTCTATAGCAGATTTCCACAGACAAATGCCATCTTGGACAGAAACTCATTGAGATAATACTACTGTCTTTCTCTCTTCCTTTTTCATAATGACTTGTTTAAATTCTCTCTAGTAGCATGGATAGCAGAAGATGGCAGATCCAAAGAAAAAGTCATTCACTAGAATTTAGAGGACAGTGTTAATTGTCCTAATAATCCCTGTTCTTGTGCTCTTCCTCAGAAGTCAGGATAAAGGGCCTATAGGTCTAAAATAAAATTTAAAAAGTGTTTTAAGATACATCTTTTAGGACAAGCTGGATTAATGATCTGAGATGTCTGTGTGTAAGATAGGGACAGCAATGCCTCGTTGGTAAATCCCGTGGGAGTCCAGTGCAAGTGTCACACTTCTGTGCTGAGAAACCACAGGTACTACTGGAGAATTTGGACTTCAACTTGGACAGTGGCTTGGGCCAGAAGGAAGGTAGAGGAAGGCAACTAAGGATGTTTTACTTTTAGCTGCTACAAATTCTTATGGACCTGAATCTAAAACAAGGCAAAACCCTAAGAACTCAGCTCCATGACGTAACTTCTTCAAGTTGATGTCTTACAATGTCAGCTACTACAGTGACAACCCGTTAATGAAACATGATCAAACAAAAAAATATACACTTAACAAAACAAAAACAAACCAAACAAAAAATAAAACAAAGAAACCCACAAAACCAAAAACTAATAAACAAAAAACCAAAAACAAACAAAAAACCCAAATGAAACGAAGAACACACCAAGCAAGTAAGAAACAACTTCAATCAGTCTGAAGACCCCTGGGTTGCTGTTTTGGGGTAGGCATTTTATCTGTTTGGAAATTGTGGGTTTGATTATTTCCTATTTGTCTTATGGCTTTAGAGGGGGTTGTTAGTTTTTTTGTTTTAATAAGACTTATCCCAAATTGCCAGCAATAGACTATGCATTTTGCTTAAACTGGAAAGTACAGTCTATGACTCTCTTGGAATGGATGTTCCTCCAATGAATGCAAATATATCCATTTGATACACTGACATCTCTGGATTTGTCTTGCTTGCTACAAAATGTGACTGTTTCCATGTCCCCTTTCCGTTTGATTACGTACTAAATTAAAGAAAAAAATAAGTTCTATTTTCCACAGGTTGACTGTGCATGGGAAAAAAGGTGTTCCTTTAGCACGGATACAGTTATATAGTGGGTATGATCTGTTTTCTTTCTACTTTTCCTTCACATTCCTTTGTAAATAACCACTCTTCATAGCAGAGGTTTAATTACAGGTATTAGACAACACCCCTTCCTGTTGAAAGGACTACTTCTTTTCTTTGACCTGGTTTTTCAGGCTTTCTGCAAAATCAAGCAGACTTGACCTGAACCCATCTTATGCTTTTAAAAAAACTGCGGCCACTGCAAGATTTCATAAAATGAAAGTAAAAATTTGGGAGTCATGAAAAGATTCACACAAGCAATGTTGATGTGCCAGTGTGTACCACAATAGTTCAAGGCATGATCCAAGACTAGTATACAGATCTTATTTACATGATGCATTTACAAGACGATAAATAACTTCCACATGGGAGTTCTCTCCTGAGAATATAATTACTAGCTGGTGCTCCCTTAAGGAAAGGACCCATGATGGGAAGAGTGCAGTGTCTTCTGAAAACTGTACAGACTAACACAACTGTTTAATGTAACTAATTATTAGCACTAGACATTTTCTAAAAATGTTATATGATAACATCACTTTATGCAGACAGTATAGCTATCCACAATATTGTATGCAAAAATGAAAACACACTTCTAATTTTGACGTTTCCTTATAATATGTGATTCTGAGGTTTAATAGCAGTTTTTTGAGCCTGGATTCCATTGGCATACCCTCAAGAAATTAGGAATATGAAGTAGTATTTATCTTTCTTTACTTACTTTCTTCTAGACTCTCAGAAATTAATTTTTCCTTTTCAGATAACAAAACTCCCCCTACTAGAGCCTACATTGTTCTAAAAAGAAGTATAGTATACAACCAGCACAAACACTGACGAGAAACTGAGATCTAAATATGTGACAGTCAACACTCCAATGTAAACACAGGCAGCATCGAGGAGTCTTCCCGCTATGAGCCATACAAAAGGAACTAGGACCAACTTATCTAATTTCAGGCACTCAGAGTTGCTTACAAAGAGAGAAAGATTAATCTCCAGAGGATGGTTCATCCTCCTTAGCATCTTGCTAGACAACTGAAATGTGTTGGAATGGATCTGGGCAAAAAGCTACCATCCACCTGCCTGGATCCAGCAGCTCTAGAAAGCATCCCCTCTACACATTTCTAAAGAAGAGAGACCAGGAGAGACCTTTTCTAGATCTGGTATTACCTACTGAAAGTAAAAATGGTTTACATCCGTGGCACTGGCCCATAAGGTTTTATAATGCAGAGTATGGATATCATCATTTCCACAGCTTAGCTTGCTTTCCTGCTGCCTTCCTTTCCCACAGTGACTTAAGCATGGATCAAACAGAACTCTTAAGACCTGACAACAGATGTTTCTACAAAATAGTGAGACAGCTGACCAATTCAAATCCAAAATAAATTTTACTACTTCCACTAGAGCTGTGGATACAACCCTCTAACTAGGAAAACAAATAAAACCATATTATGACTTCATCCATTTACAGGTAAAAAATAGTGTTCAAAATTTTGTATTTCGAACATTTTTAAATTCTCAAATGAGGACTAAAAACAAAAATTTCAAAGATAGCTTTTAAGCCTGAAGAAATCATATTCTTACTGCAGAAACAGTAGAAATTGGCTAAGTAAATTGTTTGCTGCAAATTGTTTATTTGGCTACAGGCACAGGCTAAATATTTTCCCCAATTCACCGGACAATCTCTTAGCACCTGAGGAAAGCTCCTACCAAAGCTATTAAATAAGTATTAACCCATGTTTTGCCTCTAATTAAATGTCATTTAAATTATCTTATGTGCATTAAGGGCAAAGGATGATACAGTTTTGACTTCAGATAATTAGACACCTTCGTTTAATTATGCCTCAAGACAGACTTTGATTCAGGAACCTCATGCTACCATCCATGTTTCAGTCTTCCTGATCTGCCCTGGAGAAAGAGAATAACGTCAGGTCTAGAAATGTGATTCCTAACATTGTGGGGGAGAGCAGAATTTTGGTCATTCACTTTACAAAGCATCTTATTATGCAAATATCCCAAGACAGTGTGCTACTTTAGAAGGTTTATACATAAGCTCTGCTTCAAGCAAAATGTAAAAGTCCTTCTGTTATGTATTTTTAAATATTTAGTGAGAGTGCTTCTGTAAGTATCCCAGGGCTGATTACATTCAATTATTAACATCATACAAATGAGACTAATTAACCTTGTATTCCACTATATCTACTGCTAATTACCTTCATGTTTTATTTCAAATAGACTTTTGGCTGACCAATTATTCCACATTTATAATGTTCTCAAATTTTAATTTTTACAAAAATATATCCTATTATTCTCTCAGACAGAACTGTGCTTTATTTTTGTCCAAGATTTGTCTGTCAAATGACATTGACTTTTATCCTTTAAGTCCCATACCTGCAGATCACGCAACCCTCGATTCAAAATGAAAGAAATACCAAAAAGGAGGTTCATGCTCAGTTCTCTGCTTTATAAGCAGATGCAAGTGTGATCATGTCTTATAATCTTGTTTGTACCTTTCTGTTGCTCATGTTCCTAGAACATAATTCATCAATATTTTTTGAAGGGAAAGAGCAAAGAACTCTTCTATTCATATATTATCTCTTAACACCTCAGCTATACTGACCTATGTTCAGTTCCTGAAGGGAATGTAACTATTAGTAACCAAAACATTAGCAATTTTGCACATAATTTTGTAATCATCTATAACTTTCTAAATATCATCTAGCATTCAGCTCTGGCAAAGCAATTCTTCCACGTTCAAGCTGGAAGCGAAATATATGCCATTGCCTAGTAAGTGCTCTCCCTGTTGTTTGTGGGGAGACTTCTTATTTCTATTTCATGCTTTGCTTTACTGTTTTTCTTCTTCAATTCCTTCCCTCCCCCTCATTAAGCCTAATGAATGCATCCATCCAGGAAATTGTAACATGATATACAACAACTTCATACCATAAAGTGGTTACTTTGCATGTTCATGAAATTATAGTGTAGTAGTAATCTTAGATCATTAGGTTCCAGCTCCTAAACCGAGAGTTATTTGCATTGCTACCCTCCAACAACACAAGTGTACCGTAACTGTACATACCACCTTATGAAACCTAACACAATTCTCAATCAAAGAGCCAGAAACAGAAAACTAACAGAAGCTTAGCCTTAATTTTAAGATTTCATAGACTAATAGAACTATTAATATTCTATCTTAAGCTTAAAAAATAATTTAATTGAAAATTTTTATATTTCATAAGATCTGAGTTCAGGATTCTTTTTTTCTAAGATTCATAACTTCTTTGAAAAAAAATTCTTACTTCCCTAATACAATTTAAAAGTAAAAATTTCTGCCAGTGTCAGCAAGTAAAACATCCCCTTTGACACCAAATATTGGCAATAAGATGAAAATAGAGTTGTTCTTTTCTATATTAATGGATCTTATTCTTGGAGTCTGTAACTATAATTTTGGATTCTTACCAACAATCTCATAGCTGTGCATAGAAGTGTATAGGTCACAGACACAACAGGAACCTGCAGCAACTCTTTGGGGTCCCTGTGGCACAAAACACCACCAGCATCTGAGAAGTCTGAGAAACCTTTCTCTTAGTGTTTTGTTGTGACAGTAGAAGACAGTTCTATAATGTCTGCCTAATGTTTGAAAACCTGAAAGGCTGACCCAAAATGCACTCAGGTCAGTGAGCCTTTCTGTGTGTCCTCAGGCCTTTTACTAACTTGTGATGTCCACTTCCAACTGACAGATTAAATCATTTGCATTGCTCATGCAGATACAAACTAAAAAATTAGGCATGCAGCAATCTAAGGAATTAAATTTACTGCAGCCTGCCGCTACCTGATTTGCCTGGATGCACTGATTTCTTATAGTGATAAATTGTAGGTACAAAAATACTCATGGAAAATAAACTAAACTTTTGAGATATTTTATAGATATATTTTTCAATGCATACAAAGCCTTAGTTTGGGCTGACATTTGCTCAGTATTTGTAAAATTGTATTTCAGGTAAGAAAAACAAACCTCAAAGCAGCACTACAGATTTGCAACCACAAATCTGAAGCTATGTCAAATATGCTGAAACAAACACCTATATAAATATGTGTATTTCATGATCTTGACAGTGGATAAATATGTAGGGATAGCCTCTCTTCCACCATGCTTTTGACTGGATGGCTCCTCATCCAAAGCTTTGGAACAGCCAGAGCTTTGGAACATTAAAAACATGGCAGAAGTAAAGTGTGCTAAAACAAAAATACTGAAAGCACCTAGGAAACAAATATATTCAATATTTACCTCTGACAGGCAGGTTCAATAATCAAACATGCATGATTTAACTTCTTAAAATATACTACCTCAAATGCTTGAGATGACCCCATAATCCACCTCTTTCAAAAAACCAATTAAGTTTATGTCAAAGAAGTTCAAGAATCTCAAGCCAGTTACCAATATAAAGAAAATTCCACTGCACAAAGAAGTTACCAAAACTGGCACTACTGAACAATGTCAGAACAGAGAAAGGCTTGAACTTCTCCAAATCAGGTGTAAAAAGCCATGAGCAGAATGCTGTCAGAAGATTTACAAGTCTTTAAGTACCATAATGTGTCTGTTCTGTACCTGTATGGTCACAGCACCAAGACTGACAGAGTTCAAGAAGTGTTTGAACAATGCTCTCTGGCACACGGTGTGACTCTTGGGGCTGTCCTGTGCAAGGCCAAGAGTTGGACTTTGGTGATCCTTGTGGGTCCCTTCCAGCTTTGAATATTCTGATTCTGTAAATAAAATACTGAAGCAATAAGAATTTTTAATTAAACTCTGTGCATAATTTTTATTATTTAATACTCTGAGCCACATGGAAGTCAAATCTATAATATCTGATTATGAGTACCAGCTGCTACTGTGTTTATTCTGCAATGAACAATTGAATGCATCTGCTATCAGTAAATAATTTGTCTTACTTTGGCCCAAAGCTGTTATGACTGGCATTTACATCACTCTAACACTTTCTGTGCAACCACACTGACATAGATATTTGAACATTTCATACTCACCTCTGATTTTCCTGAGTGATTTTCAGTTTATTTAAAATTTCTGTGATATTTCCTTCAACTTCATGAAAAAAAGACATAAATGATGAGAACATTGAAATACCTTTTGGAATATAACAAAAAATCTGCAGCGATACTAATTGGCAACATGTCTGATCAGCATTTAAAATACTCCAATACTTTTTACTCCATTAACCTTGACATAAATTATAGTAAGTAGTCTCTGTGTGACAGGAGTTTTAATTTAGCACTACATCTCAAGTTACATGCGTCTTTGAGTCTGACATAGAGCCTCTCCTCTTGCCAGTTTTTTACCTTGAGGGAAACTGAACAGACAGTAAAGCCAGGTCTTACCGTGTGAACAAGGAAGGGTGTTGATAGCATCGTTTTTGCTACAGCCAGTACTGTGCTACAAACAACTTGATTTTGTCTTTCAGCATCCGTGTCCATTTCTGACTTTTAGACTGAGCTGATAGACAAAACCCTGAATGCAATGAGCTTTGTACTTCACATTTCACCTATATCTGAAATGATGCCTGCCTTTTTGGCTACTAACATAGAGCTTCAGACTTCAGAGTGTGCAGCAGAACCTAAAATTGTTTTATTCAAACTATTACTCACTTGTCTCAAGACATCTGTTAGTTCCTATATTTTACAGAAGTCTTTCCAAGTTCCTCTTGCTGAGCTGTTCCATGAATTTTATATGTCAGAGTTATCTACCACAGGCTTTTACCTCCTTCCAGTGCCTTCAGTACAGCTGGAAGGAGGAAGCTTTTGCAGTTTTGATTTACATATATAGATCAAAGTACTCTAATAGCTCTCCACAGCAGTTTAGGAAAAGAAAAAAAAAAAAAAAGGATGGAATTATATTCCATACCTTTCCACTTTCTAGCTGGCAAAGCACAGCAGGCCTAATCTGGAACTTGCTAGAGCCAAAGAGAAGATTTCCAGTCATTTGAGATTAGAGCTAGTAAAGGTAACTCATGTATAAGCCAGTTTGCAGCATGCCTGAACCTCACTGGGTTCTAGGGAAATGACTTTTATTTGGCGTTGGAGAAACATGTTGGATGAGTTGACTTTCATAGTTTGAGCCTGAAAAGGCAGATACAGATCAGTTAAACTGATCTGTTATTATTCCATGAAAAGAAAACACATCAGACACACTTATCTTTTTTAAAATGAAACCTGTGTGGCAAAGAACATGTTTTACTTATGTAGCATTATGAAATGCTTTTAAAAGAATATGACAATGCACTAGTTTAATTAGATTGCTCTTAAATTATAATGAGCTTTCCCTTTCAAATGAGGGGTTTTAAATATTGACTTGCTGTTACAAATGGTATTACAAACTCAGAAAGCCTACACAAGGATTCAGCCAAAGTATACTTGAAGGGCCAGCTCTCCAAAGGCCTTCAGGGGCCATTCCATTTTCCCTTATGGCTACTTAACGAGTGCAAGAGGTTTCCCTTGCTGATGTGGCTGTCTCCTGTTGGGACAACTATACAACATTGCCATCTGCTGACTGTCCTTTTTCATTACAGCACAGACAAGCTCAGCCCCTCCCCCAAAAAAAACCCACTCTATAAACCAGCAATTTATATTTAAAGACCTTCTGAATGTTTGTATTTGTTTTAAATAAGCGAAAGGAGGAACTTCCCAAAGGGGATATTTTTTAAGAGGACCATATTTCGTATTTCATTTGTTATCATTCCATGGGGGAGCATATCTTAGAGAGCACATGTGGGAACCTTACCTAAGGCACATGGGTCCTAAGTTGTTCTGTTTGCTAGGAAAAAAAAAGAGAGAAGTAAAAAGAAGAGTTTACGATTAACTGGACTAATTGCTGCTGTTCATTGTTTTAAGATCTTGATACCAAATAAATCTTATAAAAAACCTAGATTTTTCTTCATTCGCCAAAGCTCTCTGCTGTTGAAGGCCTGGTAATTGCTTTAGAAACAAGTGACAGACTTCTGTCTTGTACTCTTAGGTAGCAATGCACAGGGGTGGTTGAAAAATTAGGCAGGAAAAATACTTATATTAAATATTGTCATTAAATTTAAAGATGGTCAAACATTTAACAAGAACACGATGGCTGTACCTATACCTGCAATTTTCATGTTATATGTTTTTCACTGTTTTTTTCAGCTTTCCTGTGACTTTTTGGCACCTGCTTTATTCTTAGTATAATTAATTAATTAATTTAGTCTCCTGTCAACAGGTATAACTCTGCTTCAGGGACAGTAAGTTTGGAGATGTGTTTGACCTTTTAGATGCTTAGTTAAGCATAAGCCTTACATGAACAACTGCTGTTTGCCCACCATTAAGAGTGACATTATCCCCTACTCATGCTGACTCTCCTTTTAGCTGCATGAAATTACCTCCTCACTTCACACAGCTGGAACGCTTATCAGCGTAACCAACGACAAGGACATGTTTAAGTGCCTTTATTGAAATCTTGTGCTATTTCTAACTGCACAACAGCCAGTAGAAAAGGAATACTGTTTGTAAATGCTGAATGCACTAATCCTGCCGAAATTTGCAAGCATCTATCTTTTATAGTTTAAGTGGTCCTCACACAGGCCACTTTCAGTATGCAAATTTTAGTACATGAACAAATTTCTGCAAGTTCTGTACCTTGGATTACACAGTATTCAGTACAAGCCTATCTCTCACTGCTTGCTTTGTACAGCACTAATGACTATGAGAGCTGAACCAGTAATGATGGAGCCTAGTGAATTACAGAAAAAAAGTAACAACCTTATTCTGTAAACAAGTATTCATGTTAATATTTGTCATTTTATTAAAAACCAATTACCTGATATCAAGAATCCATCATAGACTTCTGATTCAACTTAGAATTAAACTTGACCTTCCTGTCTATATCTCAAATGTGTTCACAGCTACGGCCATTTCTATATACCAATGAATAATCTGCAGTAATATTTAGTTATTTCAACATCCAAAAATGAGAGTTCAGAGGGAATCAGGAGACTGTCCTATCTCTATCTCCCTGAAGTCACTAGGCATTTCAGCATTCCTTTCAAGGATAGACGATGCCAACTTGGAATACTTAAAAATCCCACCCAGAACCTTTCTGTTTCTCCAGGCCAAGAAATAAACAAGCTAAAAATAATGATGCTGCTGTTTAATATATATTTACTTCCAAATCCCCAAACTTGTAGCATGAATACAGAAATAACCCTTATGTCTGTAGATCATCGGCTGACATAGTGAGGGTCAGCCTACAATTCTCCCATTACAGGGGCAGAGGCTGACGCTCTGGTGAACATAGAAGAATCCAAACTAGGCACATATTGTATGTGAGGGTAAAATAAAGACTACTCAGGCCCAGTATCTCAGTGCTAAAATGTCCATTGTGATAGTACCTACATGGACACCAGTACTTCTCCAGAAATCTTACTAGGATGTGTTTAGAATTCATTATTTTTTTGCCCGCATTTTTTTAAGAGTGTCTGCCATTATATGCACCATCACAGCATAAACCACTCTTTCTTTCTTCACAGCCTCAAGTGTGTTCATTTCTTCCCATTTATCAAGAACTTTGCACCTCACAGATTCAAGCTGTTCTGAAACAGAGAGCAGGTTTTTTTGCTATTCTTTTTGTCTTATGTCTGCAGCAGGTTTCCAGAAGTAAAAAAGTACATGAATGATTTAAAGGACAGAGCTGGCAGTGCAAAGCTAATTGTCATCTAAGTCTGTGTCCACAGGGTTTTTAGTAGGTATATCTACATATAATCTTGAGGTATATGCACGCCAAGCACCCACAACATTGCCCCCAATTCGGTTGGGTACACACACCCACTGTACCCACACTTGATTTCCACCAGGAAATGAATGCTGGCACATGGGCTATGTCGCTCATCTTTCACAGTCATCCCAACCAAGACCTTTTAGCAGTTCATGCAAAATTAGTCAGGCTCTAGACACAGCCAAGGAGGAAATTACTGAGTCCCAGCACAAAGAACAGATAATATCACACAAGGAGCAGAATAAACATGCTGTACTCCCTTAGGAGAGTCCCAAAAAAAATGCACTTCAGAATTTTACAGGCCAACTTCACTGTCACTTCACCCACTCACCTCACTACAAGTCAATAATGTTATGTTGCAAGATCCTACATGGCCAGCTGATGCTCCTGTCCAGCCAGGGTCTTATTTGAGTCAAAGACCTTTTTGGCTTTTCACAGCTTGTCAGCAAGCTTGTCTGCAGCCTGTCAGTGTCCATACTGCTGCAGCCAGAGCTGTATTACAGGCTCTTGCCAGGTCCTCATCTAGGGAACAAGAGGAACTACAGGCACAAATAGTGCCCTTCACTCCAGTGGTCTGTACTACTATATATATATATATATATATATAAATACTTTCTTTCCTAGTGGCAGTGCAGCTGAGGATCATCCTGTTTCATCTGTCTCTCACATGTATCTGTATTCAAAGGAACCTATGGAGAATGGAATAGCCAGGAAAGATGGGTACACGTTACACATCCAAGGCTTTGAGATTGCAGAAGGGAAGGAAGGAGGATGGCAAGGCACAGGTGAGGGGAGTGAGAATGCGGAAAGGAAGAACTGGCCTTTCTCTGCTGTGTGAGAGCTTCTAACCTTGCTCTCTGGCTTATCTCACTCCTGCAAGGACCAGGTCAGGAAAATCCTGTTGACTGAGAGGCTGCCCTGGAGCTGGGAGGGGCTTTCAGAGCCTGCAGTAGTTAATTAGCCATGTTTGACATGTAACAGCTCCGTGCCATGCTGTCTGATTCAGGACTAGGCACTATATTGAGTAACGATGATGTTTCAGCATTAAAGATCCCAGAACACCTAAATTTCCTGCTCTCCAAGTAGCTTGTCATTGGCAGCCAGCCCTCCTCTTCATCCCTCTGGCCTGTGATGCAGAATCAGCACTCAGTTGATAGGTCCAGGGAGCCAACAGCTTTGATGAAAAGTGAGGCAGGCTGGAGAAGGAGACCATGAGCCGAACTTGAGTGATGCACTGCCTCATGTGGGGAAAGGGCCTGACTGTGCTTCCTGCTGCTCTCTGTCCTGGGGTCCAACAGCCCCTAGCTTCTCAAAGATCCTGTCTTTTCTTGTGAACCACTGTAAATTATAGAAGAGCATACCCTCATTCTGTGAGTCAGGATAAGTGACTCGTCCTGGAAGGGCCTCACAGATATGTTATCTGGAGAGAAGAATATAATGCCTTCTGTTTTAGAAAATATTAAGAAAACTTGTTATTCAATTTTAAAATATAATCAGATCTCCCTTTTTTCCTCTGAGAAAATTGTAAAATTCTCATTTCAGGTTAACCTTGATTGAACACTTTTTAAATTGCTTACCATCCCACATTAAAAAACAAAGAAAACCCAAAAAAAAAAAGAACAACCAACCAATCAAACCAAACGAACAAAAAAAACCCCAAAACAACCAACCAAAAATAAAACCAAACAAAACAACCAAACAAAAAACCTCAAAAAGTATTTGTAAAGTTTTGTTCCCTATAGTGCCAGCACATGTTAGCACATATGGCCCAAATTTCTTGGCTTGGGCTTCTAAATACAGCAGTAAGACAAAAAGAAGAACAGCAACGTTAACATCTTTCTGACTTGGCTGGTTTTGATTCCTCAATGTGTAATTGAGGAAGAAAGGGAGGGGAAGTTTGAGGTTAACTGAGTTAGTACTTCCGAAATTAGTACCTGGTAAGGAGGAGAAAGCGAAAAACATTTACCTATTGTTTAAATGCCTTTTAGCTCATTTTATGCAAAACTATTCCTCAGAAATGCCTTGGCCTGGAGAGTTCTGTTTGTTTTATTCATTAGTCCTGTGGAACATCCAGAGCCAATGACTGATTTTATGGGTTTTTTAGTGGTTGACTGCAAAGCAATGGAATTAAGAATCTGTACCATGCTGTAGAAACAAACATAATCAGAGCAGCTGCATTCAGGCATACGTTCATTGATAGGAAGACAGTTACACTAGGGACAAATTTGGGCCAGTTTAACTGCTGAAGGAAAAAAAAAACACAACCAAAGCTGGTTTGACTGTTCAAGTATTGTTCCTGATACTACACAGAAAGAAGTTTGCATCTTTCTTTTCTCTCCGAGAGGAACTGTAGACGGCACTTAACATCACCATGTGAACAGCTATTTCCTTATTTCCCGCTTTATAATTTACTAACTGATATGTTCTCATGCTCTGGAAGAAAATGGCTTCCAGAACAGGTTTTCATTAAAGTCATAAAATGCAGGTGGGCTGCGGTCAGGCTAGTTATACTTCATCTTGATGCCATTTCACAGGATTTCTTAGTTTATCACCAGTCATTTTTTTTTTTCCCCCACAACTTTCCAGATTTATGTCTTTTATCTTGCTTGAAGATCCTAATCCAGATTGTACTGATCAAAAGTCTTACTTATCAAAAGATACTACTTTCTTGAGCAATACGTAAATAGACTGCAAACCTCAGTGCTGTTGCTGAATCAAAGCGCTGAGCAAACCTCCAAGAGGGACTGGCCTATTGCATGGATAACTACAGCATTCAGGACTGATACAGTGAAGGCAGAAAAGAAGCTTAGGAAGGGCACTTGAAAGCACGTGATTCAGGGCTTAACCTCCTCATCATAAGCATGAAATCCAGTTATTACGTTTCTGCCAGCTGAAGGGTTTCATCCCCTGAGACATCTCTTAACACTTTAGAAAGTCTTCCACTGACACCTACTGGTTTCAGATAAGACCAGAAGTAAAAGAAATATAAGAAATATTACATACCTGATTTCATTAGATATGAGCACATTTTGATCACCCTAAAAGGAAAAATTTCAACAGCAGAGGTAATTTTTGATTGGTTTTCCTTCTGACCCTTTAGAACCTTATTTCCATAATTTTTACCATATGTCTTTCCTGCTCAACTCAGAGCTGTCGTATCACTCACCTGTGTTATTGTTTGGAATCTGATATGTCTGTTGCACTGTTTCTAATTATTTCTTCAGTGTAGACTAGAACAAAAGAGAACAGTTTCACAAATATCTTTTCAGGATCATATACAAAGGTAGATGTAAGCAAATAGTTGTTACATATAATGAAGATTATTACACATTGCCAGAGGTCAAATGTTGCTCCAATAGCACAGCGAGAAACGGAGCCTCAGTGAATTACAGCAAAGTGACTTCAGGTTTGAAGGCTCAGTGATGCAAAGGAGAGAAGAACTGACACTCTGTGAGGAGCTAACAGGATTCAATCACTCTCTATTTTATTAAAACTGCAGCTTCTTTTCCTAAGAGGAAACCTCTTGTTCTCTGAAAGAATGAAGCAACTACACATTATTTGATATCACAATAACATAAGTGGACAGCTTAGCTCTTTGCCTATATATCTATATTCTTATTTTCTCTTCATCATCAGATTTCAAAAATCCTACCAGATATTTTAACAGCTATTAACCATTGGTATTTTAAAAAAAAATCAGTCTTGCATGAAAATAATTTCCTCTTCCCACCCTCCAAGGATGATTTCCCCACACATAGAAAGGACTACACATGATCCATGGCAAGATGAAAAATTCAGTCTTAAGCTCTCAGTAGCAAGTAATGTATGCAAATGACTCAGATTTTGATTGTTACTTTACGTGCAAAGCTAGCAAGTTGACATTAGGATAGCATATGTTCCCAGACTTCTCTGAAAACAGACTGCTCTTCAGAACTGAACAGTCTTACGGAGCACTGGATTTTTATACCAATAGCTGACAAATCTCTCAAGAACTCCTTTAGATAATTCTGGGATGTTTATCACAATTCTCTTTCACCACTTTGGCAGAAGACAAAATGTCATATTCTTCCCCTTTATCTCTAAAATATTTATAAAAGCTTGCACAAAAATCAATCTCTGAATAGCCTAGATAAAATTTGCATGTGCATGAGCTATAAATATTCCACACTATGCCCTGATCCATCTTAAATTCATGCCAGTTTGACTATCCCACAGCAACACATCATGAATTCTCTCTCTGTAGACAAGTATGGACACGTAAATTACTGGGTCACTCTTAGTCATCTTTTTGCTTTCCTTAATGAAAACTAATGAGCCTGAGTCTCTTTCACACTCCAGTATCTTAACTGCAGAATCATCCAAAATATCTTTTAAAAGAACAGTGTAAATATTGCATAGTGTACACACTAAATACACTGGAAACAACAATTGCAAAGATATGAAAGACTTCTTGAGTCATCCAGTCTTGTTAGAGTTACATTTACAAGAAGAAGAGATGGGTAAAAACAGGAAACAGCAGCTTAGTGAAAGAGTGACTTAGTAATTCTTCAGGTTCAAACAGTGGAGTGGGCAAGAACAAGAAAGCTGGTAGGACATCTTTCAAGGCTAAGGGTTAGAGTTCTAGAATTAAACAAACTTAAGGTCAAATGCTGAGAGTAGCAAGTCAGATCAGAGTTTGGAGCAGCAGTAAGGAGTTTTGGAAGTTGTGATATAAAATGTCAGGGGCACACACCAGTGGCATGGAAGCACTGGGACACTCCAAAGAAGACAGGCAGCCGCAGAGGGCCAGTTAGGCTTTCTTGCCTCCACGATAGGGAACAAAATCAACACCTCAGCAAAAGAGACACAGTCTGATATTTAACAGTGCAGGCTGCAGTTTCTGGCATCAGGAAACTTCACTGTGATGACATTCAGCTCTTTGGTGGTGGTCAGCTGGGAACAGCAAAAGAAAGCCTTGGTCCTGCTCAGAGTTTAACCATGTCTCCCAGTATGATTGGTACAAAAGAAAGATTTTTGCCCAGAACAGTCCATCCACAAGGTCTAATCCTTCGGCCTTCCTTCAAGATCTGACATTTAAAAAACTTCAAGAACTCTATTTTGTTTTTTCTGCCCGATCCCATCTGCCTTGTTGTTGTTGTTACAGGTGTTGATAGCATTAGAAATATTATTTGTTTCATTCCAGAACAGTACTGGCTTTCTGCATGAGAACCTGCACATCTTTCCTGAGTGCCTGTATTTCATCCCTTTGACGTGAGCCTTCAGAGCCTATGATAATGCATGAGCAAGACTAAAATGTGGAGTAAGAGTAAAAAGTTGTATAATTGAACTTGGTGATTTGGTTTGTTTGTTTTTTGGGGTTTTTTGGGTTTTTTTTGGGGGGAGAGGTTGCTACAAGTTCTGGAACCATTTTTAAAATGTAATTTTCAGTAAAATTCAGTTCTGATGAAAACTTCTGAATAAGCTGTTGATGAGACTAAATGTTAACATAAAAAAATCCCTCTACGGTGGGTTTCAAACAAAAAACCTCTATGGCAGGTTTCAGCCATTCAAAGCTCTTTCCATTTGTAAATAGATTAAAGGTTTGTTACAGATAAAAAAAAAAAGAATATGGACAGTTTTCTGCATGCATCACAGCCAGTAAATATGAGGACTCAAACTCATGCAACCGCTTGCTTTTGGACAATCCTTTCTGGCGTTATGCCACTGAGCAGTGTGCTACTCAACCTAGACAAAGCTCTTATGCTGTCAGCTGTGCTGTGTTCATCATTACCTTTCATTTTCATTTCAACAGATTGTCAATATCACACGGGTAGTCCCAGGCTCAGTGCTAAAGAGAGTGGATAACTAGGGTGAAATCCTCAGAGCAAATCCACAGGATTGTCTCTGGGTCAATGGAGGACAGAGGCCTAAGAAGCTGTCAGAAACAGAGGGGTCTAGTTTTAGAGTACGGAAAGTAAAAAAGGAAAGAATACAAAAGGATGAGATAGAGAAATGGGCAGGGATTGACAGGTCCAAGATGGACTGAGATGGGGTCCTATGCCATGGGCATGACAGGAAGAGGCTCCAAGGGAGCTGGGCAGGGCCAGTCAGGTATAGCTCTGCCCTCAGAGCTTGACATCTCCTCCGTGCTTCCCTTCTACTTCCATAGTGGAAGACACCTTTCCTTATGCCTTTTCCTTTGACCAGAATTGAGATGTCAGTGGTGGGAGAGGTAGGGGGAAGGGGTGTGTGGCACTGCTCCTGGAAGCCTGAGGCAAATACCACCCTCTTTTCAGCAGCATTTCTCCAGTAAAGCTGGCAAAAATCCTGATGTGGCTCTAGCAAAGAGGAGACAGAAGGACAATAGGTTTGACACTTCAGAAATTCAGCACAGTCTATTCGGACAATGTTTTGTTTATTCTGTAAGCAGCTGCTGTCTCAGATTTCTCTACTGTGAGTTGCTCCTACAAAAACTGTTGTCAACAATAAAGCAAAGGGCAAGCCCTAGATCTCCTGTGTCAAAGATAAGGTGTGCCCATATCTGACTTTAAATACTTAATTTCTCTGTAGCATCACCAAGGAAATTAGCTAATATTGACAAACAAATACTACCTTGTAATGTGTTATAAGCAGAGAGTCCAGAAGAGCTCATGCTCTAAATAAATTGAGAGGAAAGAAGACTATCAAAAAATGCATAACAATCCAGATTACAGGCTCCTTTTTCAGTTTGGCTCCAGGAAAATCATACCTTTTGTGCTGTGACAGAAGGTTTGCTTAATCTGTCACTTTTAGGTTTGTTCAAAACCTAGAGATTATCAATTGGATTTTGATTATAGCAAAGTCATTCTCAGCACAGTTCACTTACCCAAGTTGCTCCTCTTCCTCAAGGATTTCTTGATTTCTCTGTTCTCCTCTTTCCTTCTCTTGCCTATAAATGTTGGATATTAATGTGCAATTATTTCACCAACAAATATGGAGGAATGACTTTTTTTGCCCCCTCAGTTATCACTGGGAGAGCCAATGCACAATTTCTATCATCACTGCCATCACATCAGAGTACAGAACCGGAGTGTAACTTTCGGCTACAATATATTAGTGGTGTTCAACATGCAAATCGTTGCCCTAAGTGCCCAAGAGGAAAAACAAGCAGGTTTTGCCCCAAATAAAGGATTTCAAGTATTATAATTCAGCGTAGTGAAAAAATCAAAAGGAATAAAGTAGAAAACTGCCTGGTAAGTCACATAAGAAATATCACTCATAGGTAACCTTCAAAGTGAAAGCTGGAAAAATAATTCACCAGTAGGTTACAGACTGAATTTTTTTCCCTAAATATTTTAAGGATTTTAACATTAGGGCTCAAAAGTTAGAAGGTTGGGGATTTGGAGGGGTTTGTTTGTTTGAGGAGAAGGAGGTTGTGTGTGGGTTTTTCGGGTTTTGTTTTTTCTTAAATAACATTTTTAACAAAGTGCTTAAGTGATAACCAAATCTTTGGTGTCAGTTTGTGCTACTCCTAATTGGAGAAAACCTGGGAAAGAATTCGCCCATCTTTCCTAAAAGCTGTGTGCCCTTCTCTCCTGACCATACAGAGATAGTTCAGCAAGTGAAAATGTAAATATTGCAAGTGATGCTGCTGTCTTGTAACATGGGGGACACTGCAGGATGAAAGAGTGATGGTTTGCTGCTATGCAGTTAATTAAAAGGCATAAAGTCTCAGTAGGAACACTGGGACACATGCAAGGGCTTGTCTCACCAGTAGGGCCAGAAACAGAACTGGGAATGCACTAAAGACAAAATCACACGGCTTTTGTAGACATGCAGTTTAACTTGCTGGTCAATCAAGAAAAATTGAGGGAAACAACACACACAGGGACATGCACTCATGACTCTAATTTAAATGAATGAATGAAAGCAGTGACTGAAAGCATATCCTGCTCCTGAATCAATTAATATAAGCATTTTCAATTCACTTTTTTCCCCAGTGCTATTTCTTCCAGTCTTGTGGCCTCTGCATGTGCAGATGGTTTAAAGAGGTGTGCAACTCCTTGTGATTTCTCCTTTCTCCATTAACGTGGTGAAGCTTGTAGAATGAAATTATGTCAGTTCAAATCACTGAGCAGACTGGAAATCAACTGTCTATACAGGCATCTCTCTTAACACCTGTATTCTCTGTTCTTTTTTGCTTACCTGTGTACAGTGGGAGAAGGAACAAAAATGAGGAAGAAATTGGCAATCCCCTTTGAGACCACAAGTGATTAAATTTCAAAAAACTGTGGTAAAAGTCCATGAAGTTTGTTAGATATATTTGATTTTAAAGCGTGAGCAAGACACTTTAAACAAAACAAGAAGCTGACCTTGGAAAACATTGCATTCCTTAAAAGCAACTGTTAGCTCAGAAAGACATAATTAATATATAAATAAACCAAGAACCCTTAGCTAAGGAATACAACATTTAAAATAAAACACTTAGAATCTCGTAGTTGTACGTTGCCAAGTCTGAGTAATAAATCTGGGCAAGAGAAAGAGGGGGTCTCTTAGGCAACCTCTGCTGGGTTCCTCCGCCGTGCCAACTTTTTGTCGAGTACTGCTGGCCTCACTTCAAAGTGCTCTGTGCCTAAGATTAACTTTTTCACAAAAAGCCTTTTAGGTAGATAATATACTATGGCAGTTCTTTACTTTGTGAATATACTAGTTTAAAATCAAGGCTGGTAGAAATTTCAACTATTTAATCAAAGGGCAAAAATTGACATCACTGCTAGTTAGTACAGCTTCCTGTTAAGCTTGGTACCAGAGTTGCATGATCTCACAAAATTTGTACTGATGCAGAATGTTTCTGGGGAAAAGGTTTCCTGGGGAAAAATGCTTCACAAATTACAAGATCAAGTTGTTATGCTGATATAATACTGCGCTTCGCCTCTTCTGTTCTCCCCTATCCCTTCTTCCTTTTACTCTGGCCTCTCAGCTCAGAGGCAGAAGAGACAGGCTGCTTGAAGTTATTGACTGAGATGGAAAGTAGCCAACTTTTGTGGCAAGTTCATTAACTGTGTGGCAGGTGATACTTCATAAAATTCAGTGGAGGTATGTTGGAGGTATACAAGACTAACAGCCTCTGCTTATTTGCTTGATCATTTCTTTTCCAGTTTCTGGTCTACTTGGGCTTCTATTGCCATGGCTGTTAAGTCCAATCTCTCTTTTCTCTGTTAGCAGCCACAGTCCAGCAAGCACCACTGCTAAAATCTCTGTAAAACGCCCTTCATAAATAAGCTGGCATCTCACAAAGGATGAAAACCTGGCTATAAGTACCACAGTGAAGGACAGAGTGCCAAATTCTTTCAAAAATTTCTCTCATCTACGTGAAATGTCCGTTCTTCTCCAGGCCACCTAGCCTATTCATTTCTTAGTTTACCAACCCCCAAATGGCTTCGTTAAGTTCCATCCCAAATTTCTATTAATCCAGTATCTAACTGGACTACTATCTAACGGATAACTGGAGTATCTCACTCCTGCATTTGGCTATGAGTGCTGATGAGATTGTTAAGGCCTTTTTCAGGGCAGCAACTCAAGAAAGACAAGCAACTTCTGCAAAATATATATACTTCAGCGATCAAATTCACTCTCTATCCCACCCATCACAAGGGGCCAGCCAGCTGCACCTGTCTGTGTGTAAAGAGTCTACAGCACACATAGAGAAGGTGACTTCTTTTCCAAATTATTTCAAATGTGCTGCTGGACAAGATGCTGAATATACAGTTCCTGCAGAGATGCTGACCAACAGTGATTTTTGTCCCAGAGATCACTAGCTTACAAGATCCTGCTTACCTGTATATTTAACACAACCTTTCCACGTGACAGTGGAAGGAAAAGTAAACAGTGGCCTAATAAAGTTGGGTTCAGGGTTTTGGAACACGTAGTAGATGTGTCTTACAAGTGCTCAACTAAGAAAACACAGGGGACTGGGTTTTTGAGAAGAAGAGAGAGGTGATTTTGCCTAAACCTATTTCCTTTTCCTGGAACATCCACCCAGAAAGATAAGGCAAAATTTACCTTTCTGTCTGCTTGGAGACTCGTTTTGTTACTTTAGCCAGCTTGCTTTCATGCTGCTTTAGTACTTTGGTCCCTGTTAAATCATTTGGTAATAGTTAAATCATTTAACTTTTAAATCATAGTTAAAATCATTTAACTATGTTAAATTAAATGGTAATCATTAAATTGTTTGGTAAATCATGTTAAATCATTTGGTAATAGTTCATGGTTCGCTATGAACTCCTTCTGGAAATGCAAGGATTTGTTAAACTGTTCAGTTTCAGCTACACCAGCCAAGTATGAAGGTATGAACTAGTATTCCTCTTTGACAAGTTCAACAACCATAATCTCTGACACCTCTAACTCATCTCTTTTAATGACTCTCATGGAATCTGTCAGTTCCCTCCTCTTTCCTTTTAAGTGCTTTCAACTTTAGCATTTCAGTGGAATAGAAAAATCTGCTGAGGCACTAACACAAGTCACAGACGACTGTGGATGTCTGTTGTCAGGGCAGAAAAATTCAGGCTTTGCTGGAAGCAGAGGGATGCTGGATGAAAAGTTACCTGAAAAATCTTTTAATCTTCCTTGCTCTCTCATTCTCAGCTGGGAATTGATTTCTTTCTATTATGGAACAAGTTTGTTTCCTGGCAGAGTACCATCATCCCTGTTTTATTTTCTCTGAAGTCTTATGAAACTTGTTAGGATTTAAGAGTCCAGAGGTGTAAAGTTTAAGATTTGTTCTGTAAGCCATTTCCACACTATCTAAGAGGTGAGCCAGGCTCCTTGCTTGACAGTTTCTTTCAATGGTGAAATGGATTGTTGCAGCACACATTTAAAAGAAAGAGGAAAGGTAAAATGCACTTTAAAAAAGGAAAAGTTTAGATGACAAAATCTTTCAACACACAACAAAACTATTCTACTTTTAGAACAGAGTATTTTACACAGATATGGCTTACAAAAATATGTTACCTTCTCCTATTTTCTCTGGTTGGCAGGTGGATATGGGCCACCGTGTGCCCAGGTGACCAAGAAGGCCAGTGGCATCTTGGGCTGTACCAAGAATATTGTGGCCAGCAGAACCAGGGCAGTCCCACTGTACTGAGCACTGGTGAGGCTGCACCTCAAGTCCTGAGTTCAGTTCCACTCCCATCTCTACAAGTAACACATTGAGGTGCTGGGGTATGTCCAGAGAGGGCAATGGAACTCGTGAAGGATCTGGAGCACAAGTCTGATGAGGAGCAGCTGAGGGAACTGGGGTTGTTTAGCCTGGAGAATAGGAGACTCAAAGGGCACCCTATTGCTCTCCACAGCTGCCTCAAATGAGGTTGTACCAAGGTGAAGGTCAAGTTCTTCTCCCAGATAACGAAAAGTGAAACGATGAGAGAAAATGGCCCTTGTACCAGGGAAGGTTTAGATTGGATATTAGGAAAAATTTCTTCACTGAAAGGGTGGTCAGACATTGGAATAGGATGCCTGAAGAAGTGGTTGAATCATCATCCCTGGAAGTGTTCAGAAGTTGTGTGGACGTGGCACTTGGAGATAGGGTTTTAGTGGTGAACAGAGTGGTGCTAGGTTAATGGTTTGACTTGATGGTCCTAAAGTTCTTTTCCAAACTTAAGGTTTCTATGATTCTTATCCACAGCAGTATACAAAGAGTCAGACAAACCCAAGACACCTTACAAAGCTCAGCCTCTGCCCACATTCTTTGGCAACACAGTCTCTGGCTTTTTTTCTCCTAGGTCTCCCCATGAATTTTGCTGCTTGTGAGTGCAGCTTTTCCTGCTGGTTCATTTACACTGGGCCTAACGCTGATCCCTTTCTATGGTATGCCAAATAATTCCTTTTTCCTCACTCAGCACTGGAAAGGTGAGTAGGTGGCTGGTACAGGCAACACCAGAGAGAAGGGCAAATATATGTCAGAAAACCTAATAGCTTGAATGATCAGATTAAGTACCATCAAAGTAAAGTGTTGCTGCTTTGGCTAAACCTGATGAACATCTGTCTACCATGTGTGAAAAACTGCCTGAAATAGTCTCAGACAGGTTAGCAGTTACTTTTGAGGATAACTGTGGACTGGTGACTCACCAACAATGTATGGGGTGTGTGTTTAAAAGAAGTAAGGAAGGGAAAAAGAAAATGAGTAGAAAAGCTCATTAATTTTACCTTCAACTTCCCAAAAAAAAACCAAATAGAACTGGGAAAAGGTAAACTTGGTCTAAGCATCCACATGACAAACAAGGAGCTAACAAGGAGCTGAATAACAGCCAATATGATGGTTCAAGAGCATTAGTGCAGGAGAAGCAGTTGCTGTTGCATATTTTGACTTTACTTAGGTTTTTGGCAGTGTCTTTTGTAGTACTGTTATGAGTAAGCAAAACAAAAATAAAAGAAAATTACCTGGATTGACAGGCTAGCATGGGTGCAAAATAAAAACATCAAGAACTCAGTAAAACTATATTCAAAGAGTACTTATAAAGACTCCCTGTCCAAATGGAAGAAGTACCAAACAATTTTATATGGAGATTTATCCTGAATCTGTATCTAATTTTCCCAGCATTTTTGTTTATACTGTGGATGACAGAATACACAGTATGCTTGTTAAATTTGCAGATGACATGAAATGGAGAGGGGATGCAGATATTCTTAAAGACAGGATTGGAACTGAAAATGTTCCTGATAAACTGGAAAATTCAGAGAACAGCTGGACGAACTTTAATAACTGCAGAAATAAACAGCTTCCCAGTGGCCAGCAGCAGTTGCCTCAGTAGAAATTGGGGAACGTGGTGGATGACTCGGTCAGCACAAATCAGCAGTGTTAGTGTGGTGAGCGAGACAAATGTCATTTTGGGGTATACGGAACAGTCAGTGTTCAACACAGAGCAAGTGGGAATACTGTCGGTGTTCCCAACACAGAAGAGGCTTCAGCCAAATGTTATGTTCAGTTTCAGTCACCATGCTTCAGGAAACATTTAGACAACTAGAGGATTCCAGAAGAGAGTAAGCTGAATAACTGAGAAGAAAACGTACGTGGGTGCAAGAATTTAATTTAGCCTGGAGAAAGGAGTAAAAGAGGGAAATAAAGCAGAAAACATGCTTGTAGCATGGCTGCAAAGATTTTAGGAGTTCAAGTATTAAAAAAACCTCTCTCCGATGTTACAGACCATGTCTTGCTTTTCCCAGGTTTCTCAGTTTCCAAGTGAGCAGCCTGAGGTGACCAAGAGCAGGCCTTAACTGCTCTTGCTACCCAAGAAAACAGACTGGGAAAGACACAGCAAATTTTATAAACTGTTATCTAATAGAGCAGAACTATATTATTCTTTCATCAACGATATGACAAAGAGAGAAGGGAGAAAGAAATTTAATTTTCCCTCCTTGGCACCCAATTTTTACCTGTTTCTTTCTAAAATGTCACTTTTAATTCCAGAACTATTTAATTGTTCCTATGATTGACTTGTGCTGGAGGGATGAAAATGAGCATGCTAAGATGGTCAGGATTTTTCTCATAAAAACATGCAGGAGGAAAAACATACTGCTTCCTGTTGAATAAAGGATAAGCAGAGACTGCTGCTACTGAGGATCTGCCTAACTGATCATATTTGCTGGTCTTTTTTGTCTTTAAACTGACATAAAACCGTCTTGTGGGTTATTTATGTTATTTATTCTAGAAATGTAACACTAGGCTGGCTAGTTATGTAGCAGAGAAGGGGACTAACTGTGTTTTCCCATTCAGAATTCAGCCTGGGATGGTCCTAAAAGGAAGTTGCAAGCTGGGTTGGGATAAGTTCATGCTCAAATGCTGTCCCTTCATTTCCTCTCTGGGCAGAACACAGTAGTCTGAAAACTTCTACACAAGAGCAGCCTTTAATTCAGTCCTCATTTAGGCTGAAGTTTTAAGATCTAAGTGGATAGGAGATGAGGTAAAATACAAGGTAAGGCATGAAGCAAAAGAAAACAAATATAAAATAGTTTTCTTAAACAGTTCAAGAGCAGGAATTTTCTATCTTTCCTCCTTAGTGACTCTCTCAACGAGCAGATAGCAAGGATGAACACCTGAGGGCCTGTCGTTCCTGCTAGGGCAGATGTCTGCATCCTGCCAAGTGAAAGGCACTGGAGTTCCAGAGGCACTGGACAGCACCGGCCTTTCTCCTTCCAAGACTCTCTCCAGAGCAATTAAGACTAGTCTGCTTCTACAAACCAGTCCCACCGTGCCACCATCATCTATAATACAAGGAGACACTGCTCTGAAGAGGAACTAAATCTTTGAACACGTCTGCCTTGCATAGGTACAAGCACAACAGGACAGGAAACTAAATGCTTAACAAACATAGGGAGATAGAAAAAACAGTTTGGGAGACCTTGACAGGCTGGAGGAATTGACCAGCAGAAACCTCTGGAGGACCAAAAAGAAGAAGTGTAACATCTACAGCTGGGGTGCTCTAACCCCACACAGCTGGGCATGCTAGGGATGAGGTGAGTGTGTAACAGCTCTGCAGAAGGGTACCTGGGAGATTCTTTTGGCAAATTGCACAAGAGCCAGCAGTGTGCCTTGCAATGAAGGCAGCTAATCACATACTAGGCTATACAAGCAAGTGAATAGCCAGCAAACAGAGGAAAGCACTTGTTGACCTCTACTTTGCATGGCTAGGTCATGCCTGGAACATGGTGTCCAGTCTGTAGAGCAAGCAAGACAATGACAAACCAGAGAAAGTCCAGCAGAGGAACACTGAGGCTGCTGAGAGGCTGAAACACAGGCCACCCCAGGAGTAGCTTTTGTGTATAGCCCGGAGATTAGACCATTAATGAGAGGCAGGAATAGTAGGTTGGATGTAAGGAAAAAATCTGCTTAGAAAGAATGATTCAGCACTGAAGTAACATGCCCAGAGTGGTTGTGAAAGCTCCGTGCTTGGAAGTGTTGGCAACTTCACTAGATATGGTGCTGAGCATCCAATCAAAATTTCTTAGTCCAGCATGGAATAGGGCTGGACTGGGTGAGCTCCAGAGCTCCCTTCCAACTTAGCTTTTTCTATGTTTCCAGGAAGGTCTTTAAGCTTGCAGATGAAACTCTGTAAAGTCAGGAAATACCTTGATGTGCTTCCCCTCCTCTTTTGTCTTGCACGTTCAAGCTGCATACTGCAGGTGGCAGAGAAGCAACAGCAAAGATGAGCAAGCACCCTCGTTGTAGTCAGAGTGCCTGAAGAATGTAAGTCAGGCAAGGTCCGTAGGAAGAGGTAATCTCTTTTATTAGACTGACTGATATAGTTACAAGGACTTGTATGGGTTTTCAGGCACACAAATTCTTCTTCAGCATGAAAATAGAAGCAGCCCACTTCAGTGCTAAACACAGGTTGAAAATGGTTACTCTGAATTTAGCTAGCTATATTTATCATTTGGACCATCTGAGAAAAAAACCCACATAATTGGCACTTGTGGAGTGAAAGATTTGTTAACTAAATTTTCATCTCTCTCTTGATATACCTCCTGAAGGAGGCAGAGGGATATTTTTGCCTGCAGAACATGAGGGTGGAAGAGAGTTTAAAAGCGTGACATAGCAGCTCCGTACAGCTGAGCATAGCTTCCCAAGAGTCAGGGAAGCTTGGGATGCACATAGCAAAAGACACACACACATGTGCCAAGCTCAGGTTTTGGATAAGGCCCCTGAGCAGGGGCAGCCTAGCAGCATGTGTCATGTTGACCACTGTGGGTTAGGCTCAGCTTTTCCTGCTGCAGCAAAATTTGATGCATCGCCCTCAGACTGGCACAAAGGCCTCGCCTGCTTCATTCCATGTGGCTTCCCCTCCCAAACATCTCACCTGGCCCCTCAGCCACACCTGGCTGACAGGAACCAGTGTAGGAGCACTGAGGTGCTCATCTGATTCTCCTCTCACTAACACAGCCTGACAGAGATTTGGGGACATGCTCACCACAGGTCCTGTTCATCACCCCAGTCACTGTCTGGCTGCCCCATAGTCCCCAGAGCCCTCACCTGGCACTGGGACGAGCCCCTGGGCCTGATGTTCCCTCAACCATGCGTCTGCCTGGGACTTAAGGCTTGATTTCAGACTGGCCCTGTCAGGCACTGGTCTGCACCCCACTGCCCATTTCCAGGGCCCCCAAACTTAACACAGGCACTCCTTGCTCCTACACAAGAACTAGAGTCCAGTTACAAATCACCCTGGAGGGTGGATGCTAAGATGTGCAATGCCCTCAGTCAGGGTTTTGTGATACCCTCTTCACCTTCCCCGTTACTTGTTGTGCTAACTACCACTGCTTCTTTCACCGGTACAATTTCCCTTCCAAGCCTTGCACCAGCCTTCCTGTCAACACGGGAGTGCAGAGGGCCCTGACCACCACCCTCACCTCCATGTAGGCTGAGGCTTCATCTGGTTCTAAAGAAATCATGGGACTCAGATATTACAAACAATAAGATTCAGAAGGACCAAGACCTTACCTATAGACCTCCAGTAAGACTTGGGTTTTTCCTCCACACTGGCTAACCTCCAAAAACATAGTGCTGAGGCGACTTTTTTCATTGACTGAGCACCAAGTCTTTTCTATCAAAAATATTTTAATCTTCAAGGAAAGAGGGATTTGTATTGCTGACAGCAGTCAGTGGCTGAAGACTTTTAGCCGTGGACTGAGCTGAAACATGGGGTAGATGCAGGATGGAGTACCAGCAAAAGGCCTAACCCAGAAAAACTGAATTCCCATATCCTCACACAGTCACACCAGTATCTAGTGAGAGATCAAGAGGCAGAATCAAGTCATGACATGGACTCTTTCCAGAAGAGTTTCAAACTCTTTCCAGAAGAGTTTCAGGAGCTGAATGTGTACCAGAAGGATCTGTTCCATGAGAAACATGATATAAGCAAGTCTTAACACTTAAAATCAAAGAGGGGCCAAAACTACACAGTAAATGATCTGCGGAAGAGGTGAAAGGAAAAAAGTGATAGAAAGCCTTAGGAGCAGGATATCTAACAAAGCTATGGAGAAACTGAGCTTCCACAAGTGTCAGACCAGAGTTTTGGACTTGCATCAAGCTGTTGAATCAAAATGTAGACAAGCTGATCACACAGTGAGAGTGCATCAGAAATAAAGTGGAAGACAGTCTTTTCTCCAGCAGATAGCAACAGACGCATTTGACCGGCTTTAGGACCATGATCAGGGCCCTTATCTTCTTAGCACAGTTATCACATATGCATTAGCTTGACAATCCTGTAATTTGTTTCCAGTGCAGACAGAAAGAAATCTAAACCCAAACAAATGGAAAAACAAAAATAAAATCAACCCACAAAACAAACAAAATCAAGAAAATAAATCCTGCATCAAATAAATAAATAAACCCAAACCACTATACTGATGCTGCATATTAATCTTACAAGCATACCTAATTAAATCCATTTCTTAGAAGTCTGAGTAGCATTGCACTGCATGCCTGATTCCTGACAAACTAGATGACAACCACTTTAGCACATTTCAAGCACAGCACTGGTCATCATATCTGCCTGACTCAAAGGTCTGTCCTTAAGCTGGCATCCATCCTTCAGATTGGCACAGAGCAGATTGAGCTCCTCCTTTCAAAGAATCTCTGGTTTATGCTCAGGAGTCACAAAACAGTTGGACCCAGTTATACTTTAGAGCAAACATGAAACTTCCCATCTGTGCCCAGAAGTGATCATTCCCAGCCAGATCTTCTATGTATGATGACCACAAATACAGGTAGGTCAATACAGCTTTGCTACTCTTGAAGCATGCAGGCACCAAAAACCAAAGCCTCTCTTACCGCTGAGCTATTGCTCCTGCTTCTCAAACTATGTTTGTGTAAACGGAAAAGAAGTGACAGCATTCCTTCCATTACTGTTAGTGCTACAGCGGGGCTTTTGTTTGCAATGAACAACAGAAAAGGCTGCCAAGAAATCAGATCTATTGCTGTAAGTCTTATGGATATTATCTTTCCCCCAAATGCCCTGAAATGCAAATATCTTATTGTTGTTAAGTACTTTGTCACAGTCACGAGTTCAATTTGCTTTAGTTTCATATTGTTATTACATAAAAAGACACCATCAAGCAGAGGGCAGGGGATCCATTTGAAGGGTTGGTTATATTTGCTCTGTAAGCCTTGGTGAGGAGCCTGAACCAGACTGACACAGCTGGAGTGGCCTTGTGCTCAGGTGTGTGGAGCAGTTCAGAGGCTGCACAGGCGCATTGCGTTAATCAGAGGCAGATTATGGCTATGGAAAAGGTAGAATGAGAGTAGACTCTTTCTCAGTGTGTCTGGCACGGAAGCAGGCTGGATGCTGTGTTGAGTCAGACGTGTAATCTGGGCTCTGTAATGGGCCCCCACAGGCGCTTGTGCCAAAGGCAAGATCCAAAGCTGGGGAATGGGAGCAACCAGCATTTACATTATTAGAGTAGGTCTTCTGAGGGCACTGCCAAGCATCACTAATTACACCGATACCTTTGGAGTCTAAACGGGCATTGACTTCAGGAACTGACAATGATTTAAGCATTTACACCTGTCCCAACCCCACTTTAAGACTAATCTTTATCAAAGGAGTCACAAGGACCCTTCTGTGAAAACACTCATGAACACAGCCAGAATACAGCCCAGAATACAGAATTTTTTTCACATGTACCATGACAGAGCTGAAAGCTCTAGTCTGCAGAGGGAAAACAGCACGAAGATGAGTGAGGGAGGTTCACCATCAAACTGGGATAATTCAAACCTGATTGCTGTGCAGGGCAGGTTTTATACAAAGGAAAAAATAGAGCCCTTAAATAAAACCCATCCATCAAAAAGTGTTTACAGAATCCGAGAACAGCACCACAGCCCAGCTATTCAACAGTCACAGCATCCAGTCTCATCAGTATCACAGGGAAGGCTCATGTCATCACCAGCTCCAAACTCCAGGATTAGGTTTAAGAGAATTTCTAAACTTAAATCCTTAAACAAAATCAGAATTTCTTAACAAGTCAAAATGTAAGATAGTTTTTAACTACCTGCTACGTAGCTGTTTGTCTCCATTCCAGTTTGCTACTCACACTTTCGTCCCAGAAACATAACCTGTGCATAGTCCAAGGTCCTGAAAGCCAGACTTGTCAGTTAGGAAACATTGCTCCCACTGCAGATAAAGTGTCTCTACACAATGCATCTTCAACAGAGAAAAACAAAGGGCCCAGATTTGTTCTGAGAAACTGCTGGCAAGTTGCAGTATTTAGTTCGTGTATTAGGAATGGCAAAAGCAAAAGTTTGCCAGCAAACATCATATAGTATATGGGGCTTCAATAGATCTTGTTATTTTACCATAGTTCAGAAGTCAAAGTTTGAAGTGTAAGGCACAGTGTGGTATCTTAGGTGGCTTTTCAGCAGTGTCACACTAGACCTCCCACTCCCTGGCACCTTCATTTTCCTCCCATAAGTCTTTTGAATGTATTGGCTGATTTCATTCAAACTGCAGAGAACAGTCTCATAAATAACAAAGTTCCATATTTGATAAAAGAACTGGCTTTTTAGGGAAAGGACTGGGATCCACCCCATAATATTCATTCTGTCAGCCAGCTTCTACAGAATATGTGAGTCTATGTACCATAGGCAAAGCACAGCAAGAGATGAATTGTAATAGAGAACAGAGAAGCATTTAAAAATCACATGTAAAGATAGCAGAAAATCTAACTTAAATTTTTAAAATCTAAGGACAATAATGCACATCAATAGGAAGCTGGGATTCATCACCCCTTTAATCAGAGGAATACTTGTTTGGGAACCCTTTGGGCAGGATTTCACATCAGCTCTGCTCCTGTGGATTCCTCCAGTTAATAATGCTGGGAGCAGACAAGATGAACAGAGTCTTCTGTCTCAAAGCCTTTTCTGCACACGGATATAGTTGGTTTGGTTGTGGCTACTTGCTTGTGGCTTTGGTGAGTGGCAGAGATGACCTTTCCAGTGTTACTTACCTTTGTCAAACAGAGGGGACTCACAGAGCACCCTCTGATCCCATTAGTGCAGTGACAGTGATGTGCAGAGCAATTTCCAGGTGAGAGCCCTCACAGTCACAGCTGTATGTGACTACAAGAGAGAAAAGTGACTGCAGCTTTTTAAGCTCTCCCTGCTCTGCAAACACACAATTTTTGGCAAGGTGGGGATTGGCCACATGATAAAAATCCTTGGAAAAGTTATTTCTCAGCATTTTAAAACATCACTGTTTTGCTTTTGTAAGTTAGTTTTTGTTGTTTATTTAGGAAGTATGTTTCTGTGTATTCTCAGCCTGTTGCTGACATAAATGTTGAGATTCTATTCTTTCCAACAATCATAATACCTATTTAGAGTCTATATAACCTGTAGAAGAAGTATCCAGGCAGTTTATTATCAAGTTAAATGTAACTCTCCTCAGAGTAAAAAAAGTGCGGGTTTTTTTTCCAAAATATCATTCTCTGGTGGAATTTTCACAAGCATTTCCCTCTCATCATTTCTTGGCATGTAAGAATTAGAGCATGTTACATTCTTCTCCTAGGTTACTTGTGTTTTAAACAGACAGTGATTGCCATGTGGGTATAGTGCTGAAGAACCACACAGGCTGTGGGAAAACCATGCATTTTAAAAATAGTTGCTTTTATGTACATGCACAGAAAAAAGCATGTGAAAAATTTGGACTAACCCTGTAGGGCACTGTAGAGAATTAAACAGTTCATATTTGGTTTCTAATTATTTCTAAACTTATTACAGAACGTGACGTACTCTATTTATTTTACTTTTTTTTCAAGGTGGAGGTAGCACTAGTGAAACTGATATTCCCAACCAGTTCATCTCCAGGAAAACTTGATGAGAAGCTCTAGGAAGGAAAAGAATGCCATCTGTTTCAACCCATCCTCTCTCTCTGCTGAAGTTCCCAGTATTCCCCTCAATTCAGGACAAAAATGGCAGTAATGTCACTTACGGAAGGAAAGAAAATGGGTTACAGCCACCAGCCTACCCTGTAAAGTTCATAGAAAAGACAATTCTAGGCTGTGCCAACCACATTAGCCTTGACTGCAGCAGCATAAACATTAAATTATAGCATTCTCAGTCACAGGATTCTCTTGTTTATAATATAGAGTTGCTACTAAGATGCAGAAAAAGAGTTTGCCATAAGTCACTGACACAAAGCCTTCCCACATCTGCAAAAGGAATAATGTTCCACTCCAGTTTTCCCATGGTACATTTTATATTGACTGACTTGACTGAAAATGATGACACAGATCCTCTCTTGGTACACGTTCCAGTTGAAAGAATGTGAAAAAAATCTTTCCTGTTTACCATGTGAATGTCTGCTACAGCATTTCCCATAGAATCAGTATTCCTGGGGAGGGGAAATATCTGTGTCAGAAGTGTTTTTTCAGATGGAAGTTAGATATCAAACAAAATGGAAGCTCAAGCAAGTCCTGCAAACTCTGTATTACTGTGACTAAAAGCCAGCAGCAAAAGGAATAAGATACACAAATGGCTTCATCTATGACACATGCTTCACAGGATCAATTAAACTTAGGAAATTGGTAAAAGGTCTTTTAAGTTCCTTAGGTTTTCCTGATGGACCAGACACTTAATAGACTAATGCTTCTGGTATATCCCCAGTAAAAGATAGCTGGCACTGATGGCACTGCTCTGCTGGAAACAGGAGGAGGGATTTCAGAGAACATTTTTCTGTATTATGCATGAAAGAGTCATGAAAGACAGCTTCCAAAAGTAACATATTCTAAGCTTTTGGGTATTATTTTATACACATTCCAACAAAAAACAACATGAGAAACCAGCATGTATTCCTCTGAAACTAGTTTTACCATGCTTGTGATTCTAGAGTACCTAGAACCTTTACTTGTGCTGTGACTTTGAAAACTTTGTAACTGAAGAGTGCAGTGCAGCTCTGTATGAGACTATAGCATGTACTAATATATTTCATAACTAACCACGAAAAACACTGAGAGCTGCACAGAAGATAGACCCAGATACACCCGGGCAGATACCGAGTCCAAAATAGGAAGTTGTCTGATGACTGGAGCTGATTGAGACAGTTTAAAGGATCCAAAGAATTACTTATACCACTCCCAGCAGCCCTGGAAAAGAACCTGAAAAATGGCAGAAGAACAGGAACTACACAGGTGTGGTACACGAACCAATTTGCCATTGACACTTACATAGAAGTCAGTAAAAATTTAAACCAAAATCTGCTACAGTGTTTAGTTACAGGAGTTTGATTTTTTTTAAGATTATATGTCACTGCAGCAGTTCAAAAGTTAAAGGTGCAACCATACATACAAGCTTGAAAGCTTTCAGTGTGATTTCTTAATCTTCCCCTCACATCCAGAGAAAATGGAGAAGGAGGTACTCATCAGCAGCACACCTGAGGGCATCACAGCCCTGTGATATTTGTCCTCACCTAACAAGAAAATAAATATCTTTCTCTACGTATATTTTGAATTCTAGACTGCATGTAACCAGGAGTATTTCCTAATATGCATAACACACAAAAAAAGAAAGTGTTCAGAGTGTTTAAATTGGAAAAAAACCCCAAACCATCCAGTGTCTGGCAAGTTGCACAAGGTTATAATGAAAATCTGTCACAGAACAACTTTGTTCCTTCAAGTATAAGTAGCATCGTAACAGATGTCCATTGTCTTTCCAAATGAACTGTAAATATTCTTCTCTTCCAGCATCAGTACATTTTCATGTTAAGAAGAAAAGCACATCTTTCTGGTCTTTTTCCCACATTACTCACACGAGAAACTACATTTTTTTTCAGCAAGGTGGCTTTCTTTTTGTCTCAAGATGTAAAATACACCAGATATTGAATATGCTTTTCTTTGCACAGGACAGTAGCAGAAAACAACCTGGACTTCACTAGCTGGAAATTAACCTTAGTTATCGTACCACTTCTGTTCTTTATGTTGAACTTGTTCATCAAAACTACCCATATTCATCACTGTACCACATTCACTACTGCTACTTACATTGATGGTAAAATTTCCAGAGGCTTCTGACAGTTACTGACTCTCTTAGGTACTTCCAAAGTGGTTTTGCTCTGTTTTTTCCTTCTTTTTTTTATTATATCTGCTTTTGGTTTTTTTATTTTTTTTTACCAGCCCTACTTTTTTCATTTCCAATGTGCTTATTAAGTAGTGTTTATTAACAACTTATGTTGCTTCTAAAAGCAGCAGAAATTCAGTTAAAGGAACAGAAGTAACACTACAATCATATTCTCACCTGTATTCACAGGGTTTACAATGCTGTAAAAAAGAAAAACTATTAATGCCAGCTGCATGTTAACAGATGATATGGCGAAAATCATTTAGTCCTGCCAGCCATGTTACCAAAAAAAAAAAAAAA